>JAPYYD010003076.1:0-14584 GCA_028551405.1 Uromys caudimaculatus
CTATGTTCATAGCAGCCATATTTATAATAGCCAGAAGCTGGAAACAACCCAGATGTCCCTCATCAGAGGAATGGATACAGAAAATGTGGTACATTTACACAATGGAGTACTACTCAGCTATTAAAAACAATGACTTCATGAAATTTGCAGGCAAATGGATGGAACTTGAAAATATCATCCTGAGGGAGGTAACTCAGTCTCAAAAGAACGAACATGGTATGTACTCTTTGTTCTCTTTTATGACTCATCTTTAAGAACGGTCCAGTAGAGATGATGGCCCTTGCTTTCTTACACACTCCTGAAGTTTGCTCCTTCTCTTTGCCCTGTCCTGAATGGTTCTCATGCATACACATTAATCCCTTTGTTGCCTTCTCTTATTCTTATTCTCTTCAAACCAAATACAAAAGATCTTCATTCTCTACTTTTTAAAAATTTCTTTAATTTATTTATTTCCCTCAATTGAGTTTTCACTTTTTTTTTCTCCCTCAGACTTT
Organism: Uromys caudimaculatus; assembly: GCA_028551405.1. Classification (NCBI taxonomy): domain Eukaryota; kingdom Metazoa; phylum Chordata; class Mammalia; order Rodentia; family Muridae; genus Uromys; species Uromys caudimaculatus. The sequence goes on from JAPYYD010003076.1 coordinate 495, forward strand.
CTGTATTCTTTCTTATTCAATAAAACAAACCCTCATGATAAATTATTGAAGTATAAAATTACTTTATGGCTAATATCAACTTCTTATTAAATGACCTCACCATCTAATTTGTGGTGGTTTTGATTTGCTGAACCAGAGGCTAGATCTATAGTCTACACTGTTCTCCAACTTATGGTTCTCCTACCCCAGCATCTAGAGTGCAGGAACCACTGGCTCATGGCTGCATACTTGACTTCAGCATTGTAGTCGTCTTTGCCTTAACATGAGTTAAGGTATTTTTTATATGTACTACGTCATAGTTCTTAACATACAGGGTATTTTTTTAAATTTTGTACATTTTATCTACTATACTATAAGATTCAGCTTAGCATGGGCCTTGTCTGACCTTCATGGGTGTTAGTCCAAGGAATACTTCACTTTTAGTTCCCAAGAAGAGTTATTTTGGTATCCTGAGTTTATTTACTACTGTTTCTAATAATGACCATGCCAAGGCCATGTCTCCAGTGTCACTCAGCCTGTGAGAGCTTTTAACATTTCCCACTAAATCCTGAATTGTGCCTCTGTCCTTGAACATACATTTTTACTGGGTTCTTTCTTCACCCACTATAAACCAGCATTAAGAATTTTTCAATAGCCTTCTTGTCTGGGCTGGTGCCCTGAGCAGACCTTGGGTGTAAACTCCATAGCCAGTCCCACAACACCAAGAGGAAGCTACACTGCCAGGTACTCTAACATGCCCAGGATCAGAATATCCAAGATCCCAGGATCCAGGAGCTTGGTCATACCAGAATCTCAGGGTCCCAGAAGCAGCTTGACTCCCAGGAGCTCTGACACACGCAGGATGTTAGGATCCCAGAATCACAGGATTCCAGAGACAGCTGGTCTCTAAGAAGTTCTGACACAAGCAGAATCACAGAAAGGACAGGCTCAAGTCAGATATAGTGAGAGTAGGTAGCACTAGAGATAATCAGATAGGAGGAGGCAAGCATAAGAACATAACCAACAGAAACCAAGGCTACTTGGTATCATCAGGACGCAATTCTCCCACCATAGCAAGTCCTGGATACACCATCACACCGAAAAGCAGGATTCAGATCTGAAATCACTTCTCATGATGATGATAGAGAACTTTAAGAAGGACATAAATAACTCCCTTAAATGAATAGCAAAGAGCATGGGTAAACAAGTAGAGCCCTTAAAGAGAAAACACAAAAAGCTCTTAAAGAATTACAGGAAAACAGAATCAAATAGGTAAAGGAAATGAACAAAATCATCCAGAATCTAAAAATGGAAATAGAAACAACAAAGAAATCACAAAGGGAGACAACAATGGAGTTAGAAAACGTAGGGAAGAGATCAGGAGTCAGAGATACAAGCATCACCAACAGAAGACAGGAGATAGAAGAGAGAATCTCAGGTGCGGAAGATACCACAGAAAACATTGACACAACAGTCAAAGAAAATACAAAAAGGAAAAAGCTCCTAACCCAAAACATCCAGGAAATCCAGGACACAATGAGAAAATCAAACCTAAGAATAATAGGTATAGAAGACTCTCAACTTAAAGGGCCAGTAAATATCTTCTACAAAATTATAGAAGAAAACGTACCTAACCTAAAGAAAATTATGCCTATGAACATACAAGAAGCCTTCAGAACTCCAAATAGACTGGGCCAGAAAAGAAATTCCTCTAGTCACATTTTAATCAAAACACCAAATGCACTAAATAAAGAAAAAATATTAAAAGCAGTAAGGGAAACGAGTCAAGTAACATATAAAGGCAGACCTATCAGAATTATATCAGACTTCTGACCAGAGACTATGAAAGCTAGAAGATCCTGGGCAGATGTCATACAGACTCTCAATGACCACAGACAGAGAAAAGAAGATATTCCATGACAAAACCAAATTTACACAATATCTTTCCACAAATCCAGCCCTACGAATGATAATAGATGGACAATGCCAACACAAGGATGGAAACTACACCCTAGAAAAAGCAAAAAAGTAATCTTTTAACAAACCTAAGAGAATACAGCCACACAAATATAATGTCACCTCTAACAACAAAAATAACAGTAAGTAACAATCACTTTTTCTTAATATCTCTTACCATCAATGGATTCTATTCCTCAAAAAATGCCGTAGACTAACAGACTGGGTGGATAAACAGGACCCAGCATTTTGCTGCATACAAGAAATGTGCCTCAGTGACAAAGACAGACACTACCTCACAGTAAAAGGTTGGAAAATAATTTTCTGAGCAAATGGCCCCAAGAAACAAGCTGGAGTAGCCATTCTAATATCAAATAAAATAAACTTTCAACCAAAAGTTATCAAAAAGATAAGGAAGGACACTTCAGATTGGTCAAAGGAAAAATCTACCAAGAAGAACTCTCAATTCTGAACCTCTATGCTCTAAAAATCGCAAGTATAATAATAATAATAATAATAATAATAATAATAATAATAATAATAATAAATGTTTAAAACACATAAATATGGCACAGTTCAGGTAAGTGACACATTCAGAAGGATATCTAGGACTCAAGGGATTGTTTTTTACAGCATTCTTAAACAGTGATTATAATTGAAATGATTAGAGTTGTATAGAATTTTAACAAAGTCCACTGGTAAAATTTTATTTGTTGTTTATACTTTGAATTATTTTATTTTCTACATATGTGGTTTGACTATTAAAAAACTTAAATGTCCTGGAAAAAATCTCACACTTCATTCTTTACAGAAATAGTCACTACAGAACTAAAAACTTTTAAGAGATAACTTCAGCAAGTGTTATAGGTATCTGATGAGTCTCAGTGTAATGGCCTTGGGAAACACAAAGGAATGTTGCTCTTTGCTCAGAGTGAAGCTATCATATCTTCAAGGGAGAAAATTGCAGTTATTTGAATTTTATGTTCACATTATGGAGGTGAGTCCTGTATATTTTAGAAGACTATTATTTATTTTCTCTGAATTTAGACAGGTGTTGTCAATTTATTTCTAGTTGAGTGTGACAGTATTAATGTTTTCAAAGTCTACTGAAAACAAGTAACATTAAACGTGTAATTTATGAGATTAGGTTATGTGTACTATTTTGACTGAAGTCAACTTTCCTTTGTCATTTCAAAGGAGAAAAAAATGAATGGCCTATAAAACTGTAAGAGTTGATCTGTCAGAAATAATTTCCAATTGCATAATGTTTTTACAAAGTGATTTAATTTATTTTTAATCATATCTATAATATGGAAGTATAATATGATAATATTGGCTTCTAAAGTTTTAGCCTAAAAAATAGCATTTTAATTATCATAAAAATGTCTACAAGTAATTCCATAATTTATTAATTCTGTATTTAATTTTGACATGTTTCTCATGATTCATCATTGTATATAATACAGTCATAGATATCCCACAGTACATACATACTCTTGTCAACATAAATTCCTAGAAATAAGTTTACTAGATGAAATCTTATGCTCAATTTATACTTTGGTACTTGTTGGTAAACTATTCATTAGAAGTACTATGTTGATTTGTACTGTTATATGGAACATTTCTCTAAAATTTTCTAACAATTAAATTTTATTATAAAAAGAAATAAAATGATAAAAAGAAAAACAAAAACAACAACAATAAAAAAGAATCTTTCAGTAGGGCTGATGGAGTTCACCTCATTAGTCAAGTAGTTACCATGCAAGTACAAGGACCAGAGTTCAAAATCCAGTACTGTAGGAAAAGCTGGGCATGGTGATGTGTAAGGTATCCTTTTGCAAGGAAGTCAAAGGTGGTCAGCATGTAGATACCTGAAGAATGTTACTTAAGGTTGTCTTCTGAACTCCAGAGACAGTTATACCTATGTAGTAGGTGTATGTGCTTGCACACATGCACACACACATACACACATACAAAACACATACACATATAGACACACACACACACACACACACACACACACACACACACACACACACACACACAAAGGTATGAGAAAGGTAGAGTAAGAGCATTTCCTCCACAGATGTAACAGGGCTTCTCCTAATGTGCTCCCTTTTGTTGGTGGTGTAAGATGTTTTCACTGCTTTGAGGAGGGTTCTTGGTCAATCCAGAGGCCTGAGACTTAGATTAAGATGTTGGACACACTGAAGCTAGGCAACTGACATTTTATGTTGAATAAGAAAGCTCTGGACACTCTGGGTGTTGAGGTTTAAAACATCTCACATTGTTAGTACTTTGGTTTTTTCTTCCTGTGTAATTTGAGGAAATTCTAGTGTTTAGCATCGATGCCAGAGAACAAAACTGGCTTATACCATGTTCAAACCAGAACTATGAAACAAGCATTTTAATATGATTCTGATGATTTAATAAATTTTTATCTGCAGGAACAAGAAATCAAATTAGAACATAATATTGTGTGATATTTTCTATTGATTGTATTTGACAAATTATTATAAGGGAACTATGAGGTGAAAAATTGTCTTATTGTAAAGCATGAGAAAACATAAGAGAAGATGGTCCAGAAGTCAGAGGAATTACAGAGTTTCTAGAGGTGCCTGGTTTTCAATGACCAATGTAAATTTTAAGGGAGAAAAAGCCTTTGGCCAAAACTAAATCTGCACAGAACTGTCAGACCTATTGTTGAATCGGTTTGACTAGAGGAAGTATAGATATCTTGATTTTTTTTCCTTGAGATAAAGGTGTTTGTTTTTCTTTCTGCTATATACCTTTAAGAATAATGGTGTTGTTGGTCACTCAAGCAAGACACAGAGATGCCATTGCTGGCTTCATGACTAAATAAAAAATATTATAGAAATGGGAAATTAAAAATTTTCATCTATTTAAATTTCTGTTCTGTTTCATGTTATTATTTCACATTTCACCCTGTCTAGTAGAAGAAAACCTGTGTGTGTGTGTGTGTGTGTGTGTGTGTGTGTGTGTGTGTGTGTGTGTGTGTGTATGTGTGTGTGTGTGTGTGTGTGTGTGTGCATGTGTGTTCATAATATGCACCTGAGGATGTGGGTGAATGTGTGTCTGCCTAAGAGTATGAATGTCCTCAAACCTATTTTTCTCTCATATATCCAGTGCTGGTGCCAAAGCAATAAGTAACTATTCTCAACATGTTACATGGGTCCTGGGGTTTTGAACTTAGTTTCTCATTCTTAAAGATCAAGTACTCTTAACTACTGAGCCATCTACTCAGCTCTATGGACAATTCTCAATCTGTGGAAGAGGCCATGCTTTCCAGAGAGAATCAGGAATTCATTTCACAGTGACCTTTCTCTTTAACATAGAAAGTGCTTCTCCTGACTACAGTGATAGTCTTAACTTCTTCACCAAATAGTTGGTCCTGCTAGCTTTATCATCCTTGCTCCATGTCTAGATCCAATATATTAAATGGCTTATAAGTGTGAACTTATGAGATATGTAAGTGTACGTATATGCATATGTATATGTATATATAATTTAATATTGAAACCTTCTTAAAGACCATAAGTGAATATTTGCACTAACCAGGTTATAAATTAAAGCATCTCAGAATGAAATAAATGGAGATCCCCTTGCTTTGGACAATCAAACTTTAAAATCTCGTTTCCCTTATTCTCTTTGCCTGCCCCACTCTTCAGGAGTTAAATTCTTTGTCTTTTCCTAAGACACTTTTAGGAGCCTCTGTCATGTTCTTGCTTGTCCTCTTGCTCATCCTGGAGATATTCCTTTCTTTGTTCCATGTCACAGTCTCACTATCATTTCTAGAATTACCCCCTTCCTTCAGGATAGACGCTCCTCATTCGAAACACTTCTGTCTCTTTTCTTTATTGACAAGCTAAATTAGTGAACTTGAAGGAATATGAAGGATGATATTTCTTGAATGTGTGTTGATTGAACAAAATAGTATTATAGTCTGTTACTGTTGCATTTCTATTTAAAGAACCTCAAATAATTACTTAGTAAATCAAAGAGAAGTAATCTGTGAGATGGTGGTGTTTGCATTTAATCCCAGCACTGGAGAGGCAGAGGCAGGTAGATCTCTGAGTTTGAAACCAGCCTAGTCTACAGAGCAAGTTCCAAGACATCCAAGACTACCCAGAGAAATCTTGTCTCAAACGATCAATCAATCAAACAAACAAACCAAAGAAGGAAGTAAATTGGATCTTTTTCATAATTTACTTAATAAAATGAATGTTCCACGATAGATAAATTATTGGTGGATAAATTTGTTCAAAGAAACAGAATTTATTTCAAGGCAGGCAGTAGTTTTAAAACTACATTTCCAGTTCCATTTATTAGCAAAATTACTATTTATATCCTTGCTTAACAAAAGCTATAAATCTAATCCACAGGCCCTCCAACTCTCCCAGTGGGAGTGAAATTCTTCCATTGTGCAGAAAATCAAAGGGGCATAAAACATGCCAGCTGCCCACACTCCAACCTTTGAAGGAATTTGGAAAAGAATCTCACTATTAACATCAGACAGATTAAACAGTGGCTTTTCAATGAAGCATTCTTTTTCAGCATGGCAGGGCACAGAAGGTTGCTGTGTTACTCTGTCTTTCGTGAGGTACTAAGCCACATGAAAGATTCCCATACTGAGAAAGGTAACAGATTGTCCTGGTGTTGCATCTTAGCCATGGACCTTGTGAATATTTAACATGAACACAGAGGTCTTGAGTCTTTTTCAAAACCTTGCTCAGCCATTATAGCCTCCTAACCTCTGCAATCATGATTTTATTAGCATAGATAAAAGGGTATGAACAAATAAATTTTAATCATTACATACTGAAAGGATAAGAGCTTAATTTATTTATCATTTGACAGTTTGGGCAACATGTAAGCCCTTTAGGGAATGGCTCATAGACTGAAGTTAATATTACTAACTGCTCTTACTAATGGACGGCTTTCAAACCCTAGCTGAGAATATGATCTACATAGGCACTGCAATCAGGAAGTCCATGAACAAGTGTCTCGGAAGGATGTTTGTCATTGATTGGTCCTAGACAGAAAATGCCATAAGTAAGTCATATGTGAATACCTAACTGCAAAGAAGCTGTGGAATGTGAACACAACTATGCATACTGAAGGTGATAGACACTTAAAACACTGATCCAACTGAAAAACAGTTGTTAATACAGAGACAAATTTACTTAATATTCATTATACTCATAATGATGCAATTACGCATATATATATATATATATATATATATAAAACACATATAGTTATTTATAAGTTTCTTGGACTGTGCTCAGAATTAAAGTAAATACTTTGTGAATGTATGGGAGTATGTGTAACTGTCTGAAGCATATGTGTATATATGACCATGCATGGGAAAAGACATGAATTTATGCTCATATGCAGAGGCCATAGAGACAGCAATTGTCTTCTTCTAGTGTTCCCCTTGCCCATTTGAAGGAAGCACTCTCACTGACCTGCAGCTAAATCAGGGGCAAGCAAAGTTCCCTGATCCTCCTGTCTTTTGCCCTCTTGGTACTGAGATAAGAGGCAGGAGTACCTTTATACATTGAACCATATCTCTAGTTCCTCTGCTGAGGATTTTGTATGCTCAAAAAAAACTAACAAACACTTTAAAATGAAAGCATGAAAGAGTAGCATATCCGCAAATTAAGATCCTTGAAACTTTGGTTAAAAACTACAGCACTTATAATATAACATTATTCTGCTGGTAGGATTAAATTGAGAAGAAACATATAATAATCTAAATTAATAATAAACTATACTGTATTGTGTACATTGATTTACACTTAATGATTCTGACTGTGCAATAATTTGGGGTTAAAAAAATTCTAGTGATGATGAACACATACTTAGGGTAACTATTCTGTTATCTGAAGTGGATAGTATTTCTTAATCTGAAGCATCACTCAAAGAGTATGTAGTATATGTGTACCAAGTACCAGAACCCACCCTAGCTTTGGATACCATGGTATGATATGTGAACAGTAGCTAGCTAATTATTTAAATGTTTCTCTCCCATCACTAATATAGATGACTATCACCACATTCTGCAAACCTCCCAGCATCCTTGCATAGACCCTGGTCATGAGTGAGTTGAAGTCATCAGAATGCCCTTCACATCATTACAGAGTTGGAGATTTTAAGAAGTGAGTTGGAGTTTCCAGTCATTCACTCTTTCTGTATGGAGAACTCCAAGTCCCTATCATGATAGAGCCACAGTATAATGGTTGTGCATATACCCATATGACTGTGGGTAGAAAAGTCACTTTGTAACCAGAAATAACACACCATCATAAAACTGTAAAAGGAAATACACTATTCTCATACACAAAACTGACATTGTCTGGTTGATTTGACTCTGGAAAATGCTATTGTAACTAATTCTATGCTTCATAAAAGTTATAATGTAACAAAATATCAAATTAATATTTTGAATACTGGGCTTAATGTTATTATTGCCCCTATTAATGTTACCACTAACATACAGTCTTAGAGATGTCAGCAGGATAATGATGTGATTAAATCATTGGGTTATAGCTGTTCAAGTTCTTTATCATTCTCACATCCTTTGCTGTGCAGCCTTTAGAGTCATGCCCTTAGCCAAAATGGGATTATTTAGTAAGAAATCCTGGCCTCCTATCTTGTGTTTGTACCCTTTGAAAATTCACTACATGAAATGATTTTATTTTTGCCTTTTATATAAAATGTCATCAAAAAGTTCCTTATGTCTGACGCTGCACTGGGATGAGGAAATACACATGAGCAAAGAAAGAGAGCAGTGTTGTTTTGGTTTGTCCTGTTTGTCTTCTCATAGAGCATCACAGACTGAATTGGGAGAAGAGAATATTCATTAAAACATACAAGTCAATTATTTGGATACAGGAGCCAAATGATGCTGTGGTGTCTTCTATGCCCTTCCCATTCTCTGCTCATCAACATTGCACAAGATTTGGCAGTTCAACCCTTTCTGAAGCTAGTTAAAAAATACTTATAAAATGGTATAGTTCAGGTATATTAAATAATACTAATTTTAAGAAAGCCCATCACAATCTGTAGTGGGAGACCTCTGCCTGAGCCATCAGGGCTCCATAGCCAAATAGCACTGGGAGAAAGCTAGCTTCCCAAGAGTGTGGAAAAGCCCATGGGAGTAGGGAAGAGGAGCAACACTGCTCAACAGGACTCGCCCGGAATCCTTGGGACACAGTGACAGAGGAACAGCTGGGGGAAGGAGTCTTCGGTTTCCATCTGTGGCAGGAGACCTCTGCCTGGGCCACCAGAGCTCCATAGCCAAATAGCGCTGGGAGAAAACTAGCCTCCCAGGAGTGTGGAAAAGCCAGTGAGAAGGGGTAAAGCGAGCACCACTGCTCAGAGGGACTCGCCTGAGATCCTTGGGACATAAGAACTGAGGAACAGCCAGGCAAAGGAGCATTCCTGTTTCCATCTGTGGCTGGAGACCTGTGCCTAGGCCACCAGGGTTCCATAGCCAAATAGTGCTGGGAGAAAGCTAGCCTCCCAGGAGTGTGGAAAAGCCCATGAGAGGGGGTAAGTGGAGCACCACTGCTCAGTGGGACTCGCCCTGAATCCTTGGGGCACAGGGACAGAGGAACAGCTGGGGGAAGGAGTCTTCTGGTTTCAATCTGTGGCTGGAGACCTCTGCCTGGGCCACCAGGGCTCCACAGCCAAATAGTGCCGGGAGACAGATAGACTCCTAGGAGTGTCAGCAAGCCTGTTGGCTCAGAAGAACCCACCTGGAATCCCCAGGACACAGGGACTGAGTAGTGGTCTTCTGGTTTCTTTCCATGGCTAGGGAGTGGATTCTGTGACACAGGGCTCCCTGGCTCAAATAGTGCCAGGAGAGAACTTGTATTCCAGGAGTGCTGACACACCTTTAAGCACAGGCAAGACCACCACTTCTGCTCAAATTCACTGGATCAAGAGAGACCCTTGCAGAGCCATCAGGATACAGGAACCAAGGGACAGCTGGGGACTAGATACTTCTGGTTTCTGTCTGCACCCTAGAGCTGACCCTGAACCACAACTCTCCAAACCCAAATTCCTCTCAGAGAGAACTGGTCTTCAAGGAGTATTGACACAGAGGATTGCAGGAAGGTCACGCCACAGTCCAAAAGAGTAAGACCAGCTAAATCCAGAGATAAACAGATGGCGAAAGGCAAGGGCAAGAACATAAGGAACAGAAACCAAGGCTATTTGGCATCATCAGAACCCAGCTCTCCCACCACAACAAGCCAGGGATACCCCAACACAGTAGAAAAACAAGACTCAGATTTAAAATCACAACTCATGATGATGATATAAGATTTTAAGAAGGAAATAAATAACTCTCTTAAAGAAATACATGAGAACGCAGGTAAACAACTAGAAGTTCTTAAAGAGGAAACACAAAAATTCCTTATGATTACAGGAAAACACAATTAAACAGACAAAGGAAATGAACAAAACCATCCAGAAAATAAAAATAGAAATAGAAACAATAAAGAAATAAAAAAGGGAGACAACTCTGGAGTTAGAAAACCTAGGAAAGAGATCAGGAGTCATAGATGCAAGCATCACCAACAGAATACAAGAGATAGAAGAGAGAATCTCAGGTGCGGAAGATACCATTGAAAACACTGACACAACAGTCAAAGAAAATGCAAAATGCAAAATGCTCCTGACCCAAAATATCCAGGATATCCAGGATACAATGAGAACACAAAACCTGAGGATAATAGGTATAGAAGAGAGTGAAGATTCCCAACGTAAAGGACCAGTAAATATCTTCAACAAAAATATAGAAAACTTCCCTAACCTAAAGAAAGAGATGAACATAAATATACAAGAAGCCTACAGAACTCCAAATAGATTGGACCAGAAAAGAAATTCCTCCCGTCATATTATAGTCAAAACACCAAATACAAAAACTAAGGAAAGAATATTAAAAGCAGTAAGGGAAAAAGGTCAAGTAACAGATAAAGGCAGACCTATCAAAATTGCACCAGTCGTCTCAACAGAAACTATGAAAGCTAGAAGATCCTGGGCAGATCTCATACAGACCCTAAAAGAACACAAATGCCAGCCTAGGCTGCTATACCCAGCAAAACTCTCAATTATCATAGATGGTGTAACCAAAATATTCTATGACAAAACCAAATTTGCACAGTATGTTTCCACAAACCCAGCTCTACAAAGAATAATAGATGGAAAACGTCAACTCAAGGAGGGAAACTACACCCTAGAAAAAGCAAGAAAGTAATCTTTCAACAAACTCAAAGGAAGATAGCCACACAAACATAAAAATAGCATGAAAAATAACAGGAAGCAACAATCACTACTCCTTAATATTTCTTAACATCAATGGACTCAATTCCTCAATAAAAAGACATAGACTGATAGACTGTATCCATAAACAAGATGCAGCGTTTTGCTGCATCCAGGAAATGCAACTCCGTGTTAAAGACAAAAACTACCTCAGAGTAAAGGGCTGGAAAATAATTTTCCAGGAGAATGATCCCAAGAAACAGGCTGGAGGAGCCATTCTAATATTGGATAAAATCAACTTTCAACAAAAAGTCATCAATAAGGATAAGAAAAGACACTTTATACTCATCAAAGGAAAAAACTACTAAGATAAACTCTCAATTCAGAACATCTATGCTACAAATTCAGGGCATGCACATTCATAAAAGAAACTTTACTAAAGCTTAAAGCACACATTGTACCTCACACAATAAAAGTGGGAGACTTCAACACCCCACTATCATCAATGGACAGACCTTGGAAACACAAACCAAACAGAGATACAGTGAAACTAACAGATGTTATGAACCAAATGGATTTAACATATATCTATAGAACATTTCATCCTAAATAAAAAGAATATACCTTCTTCTCAGCAGTTCATGGTACCTTCTCTAAAACTGATCATATAATTGGTCACAAAACAAACCTCAATAGATATAAGAAGATTCAAATAATCCTATGCCTGCTAACAGATCACTATGGAGTAAGGCTGGTCTTCAATAGCAACAACAATTAAAAAGGCCACATACACATGGAAGCTGAACAACTCTCTTCTCAATGATAACTTGGTCAAGGAACAAATAAAGAAGTTAAAGACTTCCTAGAATTTAATGAAAATGAAAGTACAACATACCCAAACCTATAGTACATAATGAAAGCAGTGTTAAGAGGAAAACTGATAGCTCTAAGTGCCTCTAAAAAGAAACTGGAGAGAGCATATACTAGCAGCTTAACATCACACCTGAAAGATCTGGGACAAAAAGAAGCTAAAACACCCAAGAGGAGTAGAAGGCAGGAAATAATCAAAATAAGAGCAAAAATCAAACAAGTATAAACTAAAAGGACTATACAAAGAATCAACAAAACCAGGAGCTGGTTCTTTGAGAAAATCAACAAGACAGATAAACCCTTAGCCAGACTAACCAGAGGGCACAGAGACAGTATCCAAATTAACAAAATTAGAAATGAAAAGGGAGATATAACAACAGATTCTGAGAAAATTCAAAAAATCATCAGATCCTACTATAAAAGCCTATACTCAAGGAAATTGGAAAATCTGGATGAAATGGACAAGTTTCTAGACAGATAACAAATAAGAAAGTGAAGTCAGGATCAGATAAACCGTCTAAACAATCCCATAATGCCTACAGAAATAGAAGCAGTCATTAAAAGTCTCCCAGACAAAAATAGCCCAGGACCAGATAGGTTCAGTGCAGAATTCTATCAGACCTTCAAAGAAGACCTAATACCAATACTCTTCAATCTATTCCACAAAATAGAAACAGAAGGAACACTACCCAATTTATTCTATGAGGTCAAAGTTACACTGATACCAAAACCTCACAAAGACCCAACAATAAAAGAAAACTTCAGACCAATTTCTCTTATGAATATCGATGCAAAAATACTCAATAAAATTCTCCCAATCAAATCCAAGAACACATCAAAATGATCACTCACCATGATCAACTAGGCTTCATCTCAGGGATGCAGGGGTGTTTCAATACCTGGAAATCCATCAATGTTATCCTCTACATAAACAAACTCAAAGAAAAAAACCACATTGTCATCTCATTAGATGCTGAAAAAGCATTTGACAAAATTCAACATCCCTTCATGATAAAAGTCCTGGAAAGATCAGGAATTCAAGGCCCATACCTAAATATAGTAAAAGCAATATACAGCAAACCAGTAGCCAACATCAAACTAAGTGGAGAGAAACTCGAAGCAATCCCACTAAAATCAGGGACTAAACAAGGCTGCCCTTTCTCTCCCTATCTATTCAATATAATATTGAAGGTCTAGCTAGAGCAATTAGATAACAAAAGGAGGTCAAAGGGATACAAATTGGAAAGGAACAAACCAAAATATCACTTTTTGCAAATGATATGATGCTATGCTTAAGTGAATCGAAAAATTCCACCAGAGTTCTGCTACAGATGATAAACAACTTCAACAAAGTGACTGGATACAAAATTAACTCAAGCAAATCAGTAGCCTTCCTATACTCTAAGGATAAACAGGCTGAGAAAGAAATTATGGAAATGACACCCTTCACAATTGTCCCAAACAATATTAATTATCTTGGTGTGACTCTAACCAAACAAGTGAAAGATCTGTATGACAAGAACTCCATGTCTCTGAAGATACAAATCAAACAAGACCTCAGAAATGGAAAGATCTCCCATGCTCATAGATAGGCAGGATTAATATAGTTAAAATGGCCATCCTGCCGAAAGCAAACTACAGATTCCATGCAATCCCCATCAAAATTCCAACTTAATTCTTCATAGACTTAGAAACAGTAATTCTCAAATTCATATGGAATAACAAAAAACCCAGGATAGCAAAAACTATTCTCAACAACAAAAGAACTTCAGGGGGAATCAGCATAACTGACCTCAAGTTATACTACAGAGCAATAGGGATAAGAAGTGCATGGTATTGGTCCAGCGACAGGCAGGTAGATCAGTGGAATAGAACTGAAGGCCCAGAAATGAACCCACACACTTATGGTCACTTGATCTTTGACAAAGGAGCTAAAATCATCCAGTGGAAACAAGACTGCATTTTCAACAAATGGTGCTGATTCAACTGGC
>JAPYYD010003077.1:0-14580 GCA_028551405.1 Uromys caudimaculatus
GATCATTTGTGAAAGCAGCCAAACCTGGGTTGAAAAGAATCTTCTAAAGTGAACATCCCTCACACACTTTGAATTCCATATTTGGTTACTGAGTGACAATGACATGTGGGCTACTGCTTTTGGTCTTGGTCACTTGGAGCCAGGGACTGAATCAAATTTTAAATCTCTGTTAAATATTTCTATAAAATATCCCATCATTATTCATGTGATACTTTTGGGCAGCTCCATAAATTAAGAACAGATGCCCTTTTAGGGAGAATGGGAGACAGAGCAAGCATGAAAGACAGAAGTCAAAACTGAACTCACTATAGGTTATATTTCTCCAAAGGAAAGAAAGAACTTTTATTCCATGTCTTTATGCCACAACGATGCATTGTAGGTTACTAGGGTTAACCTCTAAGGTCCTGATCAATGCAGGTATCCATCTGTGCAGTGATAAGATTACAATCAGAAATCATAACATCATTCTTGTTTTCAAAGGGTCAAGGAATTAATGTCAGGTTTCCATGCTTGTGAGGAAATCACTGTTCCAACTCAGCTATCAACACAGTCTCCAGAGGAACTTTTCTCTTTAGGAAAAAAACAGTAGGCTATAAGCTGTTGTGATTAAATAATGTCTTCCTTCATATACAATGGAGTCTTACCTCCAAAAGCTAGCATTATGACCTTCTTTGGAATTAGATTTGTCTTAGTTACTTAAGCATGGATGAAATAAAATTCCTGGCACAAACAATATTACGAAGAAATCAATTATTTTGGCTCACTCTATCACAATGTTTACTCCATATAGGTTGGCCCTTTATACTTGAGCCATCTTTTCATTGCAGGAGAGTGTGGGAAGAGGACAGAGGTTCAGAGTACAGTGGACCAGAACTAACAGTGACCCCCACCCTAAGATAACCACATATCAAAGACAGGCAACATCCATCTCCCAGTGACCATCTCATTGAAGTTTCACATTTCAAAGTTTCCATAGTCTCTCCAAAGAAGCAATACTAGCTAGAGAAGGGACTACTTGAGGATTTTCACACGAGTATATGAAGACATTTCTGTCTAACCAAAACAAGGACTTAGAAGACTGAACCATCTTGAGATTATATTAGTGCAGACACTAAACAATTGATGGTCATGGGGGAAGTAATATTTGCAACAGGAAGAGGAGAAAGAGAGGAGGGCAAACTCAGAGGTAAAGACAATGGATATAGAAACAGACAGATTTGGAAACAATTACTCTGCAAGGCAAAGGACCATGGATGGTCAACCAACAGCTGAAGGTAAGTGGTAGCAACCCAGTTTCTAAGAGCATCCTGGGTAAACAACCCAGTCGACTGTTAAGTTTCAAACCCTAAAACAAATAGCTAAGTTGCCTATTTAAAATATCAAACTGGCATCCAGGTTCTCTCCGTATCTCGTAGTCTTTTGGTCTCTCCTGGCTGGCATGCCTCAGACCACACCCAAAACTTCCCCAGCCCAGGAGGCTTGTCTCCTCTTCCCTATATAATGCAAACATGTTGGTTAATTTCTCTTAGAAATTTTGTATCTCCAGGCTGCTTCATCTGTTCCCCTCTTTTTCTTTCCCTCTCCCCATATGGCACAGGTCTGTCTTCCCATGTCTCTTCTAGATTTTTCCAGAAGCCACTCCCTCTGGCTATGCTCAACCACATCTCTATAATAAACATTTTCCTCAAACTTACCTAGCAGCAGTCACGTTCCTTTTCCTTTACGTTTTTTTCACTCAGCTCTTAGATGCTAGTTAATAAATTCTGTTTTGCTCCACTGATTTCCTCACTATGTCATGGAAGACACGGGCACACACTTATGGAGTCTATGGAAACCAACAGGAATGCTGGACGTTAAGATATGACAATATCTTTCAGTATACAACGTCTATACAACATAGGTAACCGACTTCAAAGAGATCCAAAATATTTATAGTAAGTAGGAGGGCAAAGCTGTGGCTACTTGAAGAATTAAACACAAGAGACAGCACTCACTTCACCTGGTTAACAAGAAAATGCCTTGTTGCAGTTATAGGCAGGAGAAGCAAATGAACCTTATTATTTTTTAAATTTATTTATTTATTTATTTATTTTTTGGTTTTTCGAGACAGGGTTTCTCTGTATAGCCCTCGCTGTCCTGGAATTCAGTCTGTAGACCAGGCTGGCCTTGAACTCAGAAATCTGCCTGCCTCTGCCTCCCAAGTGCTGGGATTAAAGGTATGTGCCACCACTGCCCGGCTCAAATGAAGTAACTACAATGTGTACATGTGGGAAATTACTGAAGATAGATTATTTGAAAGCAATGCAACATAGGCCCGAAGTTCTGGTACATACAAAACTGAAAGACCCAGGCAATGGTACTTGTATTTTAGAGAACCATTATATAGTTGAATAGTTTTAATCTTTCTCGTACTTAACCCCTTCTTACCTCTAGCAAAAAGCCCACAGAGCCCAGCTGCTGAGATCCTCCCAGATCTCCATGGCCAAGAAACAGAAACACCTACCAACTGTTTTACTCAGAGGCTTTTGAACCCTAATGCAATACTTGACCAACTGCTTCACCCAGAGGCCTTTGCTCCCTAGTGCTCCGCCCAGTTAACTGCTTCTCCCAGAGGCCTTTGTGCCCTTGTGCTATACCAAGCTAAATGCTTCAGCAGAGACCTTGTGCCCTTGGTTGCAGCACAAAGAGAAGAGCTCCTGGTACACATTTCTACCCATCGCCATTGTATTAGAGGCAGTAGGAAAGACTTTTGCTATCATTCCTGCAGAAACACGCACTCTAGCTGAAGGTGGCAGAAAGGCAAAGGAAGTCTTCGTTTTCTGAGCCGATGATGGGGATTAGGAAGATGAATTTCTGTAGTCCTAAAGTAAGTTAAAACGTATTCCATGTCCTATGAGAAAAGTGTAAGTTTTAAGGTACTGTGGTGAACAAGGTCTGATTGGAGCCCTGAACTTATAGAAAATTGAAGTGACTTGATATGAAGCTTATGCCCCATCAGGAAGAGCTCTGTATTCCAAGGTCCTGCAGAAGTCCAAGGGTATCAATTTCACAGCTGTTTGGGTTCTAGGGAAGAGGGAGTTTGTTTCTGTGTGATAGAAAGTGAAATACTGGCAATCTAGCAGAGAAAACAGTCTCAACCTCCCACAGTGTTGCTTAGCAAGTGCTGAGGTACAGTTAAGCAGCTGGACACATGGATTATGCACAGTCAGCACTTTCTTGTGGGAATCTTTATACTTAGAAAGGTTTGAAAGATCCAGACACTATTGTTAGGGATTATCCCTATAAACTGATTTGGAAACCTCTGCTATTGTTGACATACAAGCACTTGAATAAAGACTGCTGTCACAGCATATCTCCAACAGCCATGGAGCCAGAATCCTGGGCTGACATTCAGGGCTGTCCAGAGAGCATTATATGGGCAAGAACAAGGGAACCGGCTTGCTGTGCCTGGTACTTCCTTATAACACTTAAATGTAACCTACCTCCAGTGAGGTTACCACATGCACAGTGCTTTGAGAAGTGCCTTACACCTCCATGGCAGGACCTGGGAAAGCTCACTCATTTGTTTCATTCTCTTTTGCAACCTCCTGGCTAGCCTGGCCTCAATGCATCTCCTTTTCAGGCACTGGGCCCTCTTATAAGGACTCAGGTCATAATATCCATGTAGAGTTTAATGCCGAGAAGAGCTTATTCTTATGGAATTGATGAGAGTACAAAAAAAAAAAAAAAAAAAAAAAAAAAAAAAAAAAAACAACTTGCTGTTTTTCTCTGCATGTAGTAACTGTTTTGCTTTGCTTCAAAGGACAGCAAGTTTGGTATAAATTGTCATGATATTATGGGTTGTACTATCTCTGTCTTTTCATGTTAAGCTTTTCATTCAGAATTGAATATCCTTGTGGGAAAAAGAATCTTTTATACAGCCAATAATCCTTATAATTTGAAGGAAGCAGAGGTCGGTTCAGTTGCATGTATTCTTAAGGTTTTCATTGTTTCATGATTTGGAAAATTTTTATTTTCCTCTCTTAAATATGTACAACAGCTGGGCAGTGGTGGCACACGCCTTTAATCCCAGCTCTTGGGAGGAGGAGGCAGGTGGATTTCTGAGTTGGAGGCCAGCCTGGTCTACAGAGTGAGTTCCAGGACAGCCAGGGCTATACAGAGAAACCCTGTCTCGAAAAACCAAACCAAACCAAACCAAACAAACAAAACAAAACAAAAGTACAACAATACAAATTTATGTACCATAAGTATTAAAGTATAAATCAGCTATTAAAAATGATGACTTCATGAAATTCGCAGGCAAATGGATGGAACTTGAAAATATTATCCTGAGCGAGGTAACTCAGTTAAAAAAGAACAAACATGGTATGTACTCACTGATAAGTGGATATTAGCCCAAAAGTTCGGAATACCCATGTTTCACTTCACATTAACCATTGGACTGAGTGTGAGGTCCCAGATGGAGGAGTTGGAGAAGGGACTGAAGGAGCTGAGGGAGTTTGCAGCCCCATTGAGAATTAAAGGATAAACTCTTTTTTTTTTTTTTTTTTCTATTTAGCATATCTTTTGTATTTTCTTCATCATTTTTCTTTTTTTTTTTTTTTCTTTTTTGATACTTTATTTACATTTCCAATGTTTCCCCCTTTCTGGGTCTCCTCTCTGGAACCCCCCATCCCCTGCCCCTCCCCTGCCTCTATGAGGGTATTCCACCTCCCACCCACCGGCCCACCCACTCCCATATTCCCACCTTGACATTCCACTTTACTGGGGCCTCTAACACCCTCAGGCCCAAGGGCCTCTTCTCCCCGATGGCCAACAAGGCCCTCCTCTGCCACATATGTGGTCTGAGCCATGGGTCCCTCGATGTGTATTCTTTGGTTGGTGGTCCAGCCTCCAGGAGCACCGGGGGGGTCAGGGAAGTTGACACTGTTGCTCCCTCCATGGGGCTACAAACTCCCTCAGCTCCTTCAGTCCCTTCTCCAACTCTTCCATCTGGGACCTCACTCTCAGTCCAGCAATTACTGCAATGTAAAACTTGGGTATTCGTAATTTTGGGCTATTATCCACTTATCAGCGAGTACATACCATGTTCGTTCTTTTATGACTGAGTTACCTCACACAGGATGATATTTTCAAGTTCCATCCATTTGCCTGCAAATTTCATGAAGTCATTGTTTTTAATAGCTGAGTAGTACTCCATTGTGTAAATGTACCACATTTTCTGTATCCATTCCTCTGATGAGGGACATCTGGGTTGTTTCCAGCTTCTGGCTATTATAAATATGGCTGCTATGAACATACTGGAGCATGTGTCTTTATTACATGTTGGAGCATCTTCTGGGCATATGCCCAGAGAGATATAGCTGGGTCCTCAGGTAGTATTATGTCCATTTTTCTGAGGGTCCGCCAAACTGATTTCCAGAGTGGTTGTACCAGCTTGCAATCCAACAGTGGAGGAGTGTTCCTCTTTCTCCACATCCTTGCCAGCATCTGCTGTCACCTGAGTTTTTGATCTTAGACATTCTGATTTGTGTGAGTTGGAATCTCAGACTTGTGATTTGCATTTCCCTGATGACTAAGGATGTTGAGCATTTCTTTAGGTGCTTCTCAGCCCTGTGAGTTTCCTCAGTTGAGAATTCTCTGTTTAGCTCTGTTCCCCATTTTTTGATGGGGTTATTTGGTTTTCTGGAGTCTAACTTCTTGAGTTCTTTGTGTATGTTGGATATTAGCCTGGATTGCCTCGGAGACCCTAAGGTGTTGGAGATGCCATACTTGTGCGATATCTGCTAAAGAAGGCTGCTAACACTGGGATTGAATCAACCCAAGAAAAGAAGTGTGTTGCAGTCAACAAGGCTGAAAGAGTTGTAGGTCTGAAGAGTGTTTTGGCATCAGACATGAAGATGCAGAATTTGGAGTTATGTCCAGCTGCTTTTCAGTCTTCCTTTGCAGCTCATTTCTGCACTATGTTCTCCTTATATCCTTTGGGCATGGTAATGTATATTCCCTGCTATTGTTTTTTGGAAGTTTGTGATTTGCTTCTATTTTCTTTGTGATTTTACAGGGGATTACAGTTAATAGATTAAAATTTACACTTTCAAACAGAGCTGGTGCTAGGATAGACTACGGGGACAGTTGAAGAAAGACTGAATGATTTTTGCATTATGGTACGGCTATCGGACTATGGACACAATGGAGTAGAATGTAGTAGCTGGAGTGAGAATGAACTTGATAGTTTCACAGGGAGTGACACTTTTAGGAGCTGTGGCCAATGGTACACACACATGCACACACCCCACAAACACAAACATACACAATAAAGAGACCGTAATATTCAGTGATTGCCAAGAGGAGGAATGCTGTACTCTTCTGGCGTGGTGTTTTCATGTTCTCATCTATAAACTCCACCTACACTCACATAGCAATCCTAATTAAACTGAGTTCATGAAACATACTACACAAAGAAAGATCTGAAAACTGGAGGGCTACTCATTGAGAAGAATTGGGGGTTTAGCAGGTACTGGAAGCAGGATTAGAAATAATGGGAGGGGCATGACCAAAATACACCTATACATGTATGAAGAAATACTGACACCATAATTATATGGAATTGATTGTTATTACAGTAGACAAAAAAATTACAGAGATGTCTTCTGGGAGCAGGGAGGAACAGCCAGCATGCTACTTCTGTGAATCCCAAGACAATGGGGTTCATGATTGGAAATTCATTCTTCTAATATATGGACTCCTTGGCTTACCCTAACACTTTTCAGTCTAATTTCTCTACATCCCTGTTATACATACTTACAGATACAGGTGAAGATTTTCCTTTCCATGTTTACTACTGTAGTTTCTCCATTTCCACTGCTACACCCTGAGTACTCTTTTGCAGCAGAAGAAATAATCTATATAAAAGTACAAAGCAAATAAAATATATAAATAGTTTGAAATTAGTTTTGTTTAAAATAATCTCTAAAGGTGAAACCATTCTTGCTGTGTCATCTTAGCTGCAAGAATAGATCCTGCTATTGATAGAAACTAATGTTCATCCTTGGTCCATCACCAGAACCAAGGCAAAAAGATCATGGACGGTCCTTGAGTCTGTTCCCTAGCAATGGAGACATACTCTGGGACTCTACCCTTGTTGTTCATGCATGCCTGAAGCACAAAGAACAACTTCTTTCAAAGTCTGACATTTACATATGTGTCCTCAGCCTGGAGACAGAAAATTGGCTGTCAAGAAAGTTCCTAACATTCACTGATAGGAGTACCAAATATCGGGAAGGAAGAAGCTTTGAGTCATCACCCTAATTCCTTGGGTTTGGACTTCTGGTTATAGCTGTGTTGTCATTTTAAGGTATAATTGGGAATGGTCATAATTTTGAATAGGGAGGGAATATATGGGAATTACTAGATTTATTCTTGAACAAAACATTGTATAGCCATAATCTTACATTGATAGAAATTTTTATTGTTGATTTAAATTTGAAATAATAATTTCTTCCATTGGTACAAAATTTATATATTGAAAGAGAAGTAAAGTTTTCATTGGTAATCATTGTATATTGATACAAAATATTGAAATTGATATTGTTTCTCTTAGATAGGAATTGTGCCTACGAAACTCATTTAAGGACTGACTTTGACTCAGTCCTTGTAATAGCTCCTATTACAAACTGTTTAAGATGTTTAAGTAACACAAGCTAAGGGCGAGATAGTAAACTCCTGGTTATACTAGATTCTGATTTAATTATAATGAAGTGTTTTCAATATTATTCAAATAATATAAAGAATACCAAATATCTGAAAGGTACAAAATCCATGGCATTTATGCTGAATACCTACCTCTCTGGGAGTCTGGGAAGTTGGCTTATCTTAGTCGAAAACACTCATGACAAATCTACAAAAAACTCTGGCATCATGTTTCTTTCTATATGTTTTGCCCAGGCAAACATTTCACATGTTTGTGACATGTCTTTGGCAGAGAAATTCAATATGTCCTGTGGGATTCAAGAGAAGTCCCTTATTGGCTATATGTCCTTGCCTCAGAAGTCAACCATTCATTCCTCTTAATAATACTGCAGGTGTCAACTGTGCTCTGAGTCCTGTGTATGCTGCTATAAATCACCAGTGTTAGCACCATGTTGGGAGCTTGGTCTAGTTCCAGAATATTTCATCTTTTGCTATTCATTTCCTTAGCGTTATTTTATGTCAAAGCAGTTGGCAGCATGCCACACCGTGAGTTATCCTGTGGGAACAAATTATAATTTGTTCAATTTGATTCAGAAAGAATTTGATACCATGTTTGTCAGTGTACATAGCATTGCTAGATTAATTCCTTTAAATCAGTTTGTAATGAGGGCCTTGGCTGGCCTCATTTTATTTATTGACTTTGCTTCTAGATTATAAATGTTATTTCAATTATTTTGTGTGAATAAACCTTTGAGTTGTTCAGAAAAAGGCCAGCCGCAGTTAAGTAAGCAAGAAAAATGGTTATTCAAGTTAGATTTTCAATATTCTTTCATTCCTCATTTAAATGTGTATACTTGTTTGTATGTGGATGTACACCAGCCACAGTTCACATGTGGAGGTCACAAGACAACTTGTAGGAGTCCCTTCTTTCCTCCCAACATACGAGTTCCAAGGACTGAACTTACATTCTCAGCTTTGATAGCAGCAGGTTCAGCCTTTGAGAAGCCATCTAATTAAATCTATAGCCAAAATCTTTCCATTCGTCTGATACTTTGGCAACTAGTTCAGAATATATCAAGCAACTTCTCGATTCACTATATCCATAAACAAACAATAAAATTCTACTAAGATATTTGACTTACAATCAGTATCTGTAAGAGTAAAAAGAATCACCAATTAAAGGGGCAAGCTACCCTTTCTTCCTTCCTTCCCATCTTCCATGGGATTAGATCACATTCATAGAATTCAGTCATAAGCACCTAGGAAATGAAAATTGAAGGTAGAGTTTAACACATATCTATGGGGCTACAAATGGTTTCTGTTCCATTTCACTTGGCTTCCAGGTGTTCCCATGCTTATCGATAGGACAGTTGCCATTTTTATACAAGTATATTTTTACAGAGAGAAAGTAAATACATTTCAGATTGAAATGATAGAGGAATGATCAACTACTATGAAGTTTATGAATGTGATGTCAACTCTGAAGGAATTTCTCACAGGTGAATGAAGCACTCCTGATGCAATTGCACACTCTAAGGGGCACAGAGCAAGTCCTTGCTGGAGAGAGACAGAAGGAAAAAGGAAACCTAAGAGAACCTAGCTTAGCAGCAGGATGATGTCAATGTCAGTGGCCAGATGGTAGGAAAGTGACAAGAGGACATATTTTCCAGCCAATTAAGGTCAATTTCTCAGATTTAAGGAAGAGTGTGTACCAGACTGTTCACAAAATACTAACAAAGAATGCAAGGTACAGTGCTAATAAAACTCTGCATACTGAACGACAAGAATAACAGAGAGAATAGATGTAAGCTCTCAGAAAGAAAGGCTATACAACTGCAGATGAAGAAGAACCAGATCAACATAGGTTTTAAAACATTTACGTACATTTCAGTCACTTGTGAATCTGGAACAACACATAAGGAATAAAAGGAGCCGACCACAGCACAGCTGTCTTAGTTCCTTTCTTTGTTGCTGTAACCAAAACCTGACAACAAACAAAGCAAGTTCTGCTTGTCTCTAATCCTAATGATTGTGCCTTAATGTTTGGAGTAAAATTAACATCACAAAAAAGAGTGCAGACATTCATGAAAATGAAAGGAATCAAAAGAATTTCACAGAAATTCCATCAAAATCATCCCTCAGAAAGGAGTCCCTGCAAGCAGGACTCAGACAGGAAATGCGGTAAAGTCAAGAGTGAATCACCAGGAACAGATGAAGACAGCATCACAGAAGGCTGAGTGATGCACTGAGCTAATGCTAGGACAGGCAGCTTAGTGCTAAGCGCTGACCACTGAGCTTGTATATGGAGCAACAGGCTCTCTGTGACCTGAAAGACAGCAGGAATTTCAGTAATGCCAGAGAGATGAAAGTCTACTTGATGCGAATTCCAAACATAATCTATGAAAGTACAAACACTCGGGATGAGCAAAAGACCCTAGGAACTTGTATAAAAAAGCAGAAGGGCTGGGGTGTAGGAGTGTGATAAAGAAAGATTGTCTGGGTTTGTATGTGTCCGTGAGTATGTAGGTTTGGTGCATACATGTGTTTCCATGTGGAGCTCAGTGGTCAGACTTGGTTGTCATTCCTCAGAGACAGTCTACCTTGCTGTGTTCATTTAGATTTTTGACAGTGTCTCTATCTAGGACTGAGGCTCACTGATGGAATTAAAGTATCTCTCTCCTGCAAGCTCAAGGAGATTATGGAAAACTATACACAAAATCTCAAAAAACAAAAAAACCCTGTATGTCACATTCTAAAACACTGGAAGTTTTAAGGATCCCAGAGAAAGAGGTAATAATTCACCTGGAGATCATTTAAAGCATAAGAATAAATTCTCCTGTGAACTCTGGCTGTGTATTTAAGCTGCTTTACAAGAACCATCTAACAGTCAACTTTCCTTGCCTTGGATATAGTCAGCTTTTACAACCAATGCCAATACATGGCTTGAACCTTAAATTATACATTGTTCCAAGACTGTGACCTGGAAAAAAGCGTGGATATCATTTGTGAAAGCAGCCAATACCAGTGTTGAAAATAATCTTCTGTAATTAATATCCCTCATACATTTTTAATTCAATATTTGGTTATTGGCTGATAAACAATGATAAGTGGGTTACCGTTTTGCTCTTGGTCACATGAAGCCAGTGACTTAATCAAATTTTAAACCTCTGTTAGATTTCTGTAAATTATTCCATCATTCTTCATGTGATACTTCTGTGCAATTCCATAAATAAAGAGCAGATGCTGCTCTTTAGGAGAATGGGAGACACAGCGAGCATGAGAAGCAAAATTCAAAACTGAAATCACTCTTCATTAAATTTCTCGAAGGGAAAGAAAGAACTTTTATTCCATGTCTTAATGCTACAAGGGTGCATTATAGGTACTAGCACTTAATCTCTAAGGCTTTAATGAATACACGGATTTATCCCTGCAGTGATAAGATTACAAGCAGAAATCATAACATCAATCTTGTTTTCAAAAGTTCAAGAAATCAATGTCAGGTTTCCATACTTATGTGGAAAACACTGTACCAAATGAGTTATCAACCAGTCTCCAGAGGAACAACTTCTCTTTAGGAAAAAATAGTAGGCTATATGCTGTTATGGATTAAATAGTGCCGTCCTGAAAATATAGGGGAGCCTTACCTCCAAAAGTTAGGATTATGACCTTCTTTGGAATTAGATTTGTCTTAGTTACTTAAGCATGGATAAAACAAAATTCATGGCACAAGCTAAAATGAAAAAGAAATCAATTATTTTGGCTCACTCTATCACAGTGTTTTCTCCATATAGGTTGGCCCTTTGTACTTGAGCAGAACAGCTTTCCATTGCAGGAGAGTGTGGGAAGAGGACAGAGGTTCAGACAATGGGCCAGGTCTAACAGTGACCCCCAGTCCAAGACAATCACAGATCAAAGACAGTCAACACCCATCTCCCAAAGACCAACTCATTGAATTGAGGTTTCATGTCTCAAAGTTTCCATAGTCTTTCCAAAGCAGCAGTACAGGGAAGGGACGACTTGAGGATTTAAACATGAGTCTGGGGAGATATTTCAGTCTAACCAAAACAAACATCTTAGAAGACAATCATCTTGAGTTCATGTTAGTGCAGACACTAAACAATTAATGTTCATAGGAGAATTAATATTTGCAACAGGAAGAGGAGAAAAAGAAGATAGAAAGAAGAGGGGAAGAAAATGCATACAAAGACAGATTTGGAAACAATGATTCTGCAAGGCAAAGGACCATGGATGGCCAACCAACAGCTGAAGGTGATAGCAACTCAGTTTCTAGGAGTATCCTGGGAAAACAACCCAGTTAACTGTTAAGTGTCAAACCCTGAAACAAATAGCTAGGGTACCTATTTAAAATATCAAACTGGCAGCCAGGTTCTCTCTATATCCCTCAGTCATTTGGTCTCTCCTGGCTGGCATGCCTCAGCACACACCCTAAATTTCCCCAGCCCAGGGGGCTTGTCTCCTCTTCCCTATATAATACAAACATGTTAGTTCATTGCTCTTTGAACCTTTGGGTCTCCTGGCTGCGTCACCTTGTTCTCCTCTTTCTCTCTCCCTCTCCTCATATGGCCCATCTCAGTCTTCTCATGTCTAGATTCTCACAGAAGCCACTCCCTCTGGCTATGCTCGACCACATCTCTATAATAAATATTTTCCTCAACCTTACCTAGCAGCAGTCATGTACTTTTTCTCCCCCCCCCCTTTTCTCTCAACAGCTTGATTTTTGACTCTTAGATGCTAGACAATAAATTTCTATTTCATGCCACTGATTTCCTCACTATGTGATGGTAGACATGAACACACACTTATGGAGTCTGTGGAAACCAACAGGACTGTGGACGTTAAGATATGGCCATATCTTTCAGTAAAAAACATCTATAAAACATAGGTAATCTACTTCAAAGAGATCCAAAATATTTACAATGAGAAGCAGGAGGGCAAAGCTGTGGCTACTTGAAGAATTAAACACAAGAGACAGCACTCACTTCACCTAGTTAACAAGAAAATGCCCTGTGGCAGTTAGAGGCAGGAGAAGCAAATAAACCTTATCTAACTACAATGTGTACATGTGAGAAATTACTGAAGATAGGTTAGTTTAAACCTCTGTAACATAGGCCCGAAGTTCTGGTAGATACATAACTGAAAGACTCAGGCAATGAGTACCTGTATTAAGAATACAGTTAAGTATTTTTAATCTGTATCGTATTTAATCCCTTCTTACCTATAGCAAAAAGTCCACAGAGCCCAACTGCTGAGATACTCCCTAATCTCCAAGACCAAGAAACAGAAACACCTACCAACTGTTTTACTCAGAGGCCTTTGAACCATAGTGCAATTCCTGCGCAACCGCTTTACCCAGAGATCTTTGCTCCTTTGTGCTACGACCAGTTAACTGCTCCACCCAGAGGCCTTTGCGCCCTCGTGCTATGCCCAGATAAATGCTTCACCAGAGACCTCGTGCCCTGGGTTGCAGCACAGACAAAAGAGCTCCTGGTACACATTTTTACCCGTCGCAATTGTACTGGAGACAGTAGCAAAGACTTCTGCCATCACTACTGACAGAAATGCACTCTACCTGGAGGTGGCCAAAGGGCAAAGGGAACCTTTGTTTTCGAAACAGAAGTTGGGAATTAGGAAGATGTAGACCTAAGGTGAGTTAAAATGAATTCCATGAGAATTCCTATGAGAAAGGTGTGCGTGTTAAGGTACTGCAGTGAACAAGGTGTGATTGCAGCCATGGACGTGTAGAAACCCAAAGTGACTTGATATGAAGTTTATGCCCCATGAGGAAGAGCTCTGTATTCCAAGGTCCTGCAGAAGTCCAAGGGTATCAATTGCATAGCTGTTTCAGGTCTAGGGAAGAGGGAATTTGTTTCTGTGTGATAGAAAGTGAAATCTGGCAATCAAGCAGAGAAAACAGAGTCTCAACCTCCCACAGTGTTGCTTAGTAAGTGCTGAGGCATAGTTAAGCAGCTGGACACATGGATTATGCACAGTCAGCACTTTCTCCTTGTGTTACCTTGTGGGGATCTTTATACTCAGAAAGGTTTGAAAGATCCAGACGCTATTATTATGGATTATCGTCATGAACTGACTGATTTGGAATCCTCTGCTATTGTAGGCATACAAGCATTTGGATAAAGACCGCTGTCACAGCATATCTCCAACAGATGTAGAGCCAGAATCCTTGGCTGACATTCAGGGCTGTGCAGAGAGCTTTATATGGGCATGAACAAGGGAACCAGCTTGTTGTGCCTGGTTTTTCCTTTTTTTTTTTTAATTTTTTTTTGATACTTTATTTACATTTGCAATGTTTCCCCCTTTCTAGGTCTCCTCTTTGGAAACCACCTATCCCCACCCACTCCCCCACCTCTATGAGGGAATTCCACCTCCCAACCACCCACCTGCCCACTCCCATATTCCCACCTTGACGTTCTCCTTTCTGGGGCCTCTCCTCCCCCTGATGGATAACAAGGACCTCCTCTGTCACATATGTGGTCCGAACCATGGGTCCCTTGATGTATATTCTTTGGTTGGTGGTCCAGTCTCCCTGAGGACGGGGGGGGGGGGGGGGGTTTCAGGCCAGTTGACACTGTTGCTCCCTCCATGGGGCTACACACTCCCTCAGCTCCTTCAGTCCCTTCCCCAACTCCTCCATCTGGGACCTCACTCTCAGTCCAGCAGTTACTGTAAAGTGAAACTTGGGTATTCCCAACTTTTGGGCTAATATCCACTTATCAGTGAGTACATACCATGTTCGTTCTTTTGTGACTGAGTTACCTCGCTCAGGATGATATTTTCAAGTTCCATCCATTTGCCTGAAAATTTCATTAAATTATTGTTTTTAATAGCTGAGTAGTACTCCATTGTGTAAAT
>JAPYYD010003078.1:0-14580 GCA_028551405.1 Uromys caudimaculatus
TGGGGCGTGTCTTTGGCCCTCTGCTGGGTCTTGCGATCTCCGGCGAGGGATCTTTGTCCCGGCGCTGATTAGCTGTGGGGCCCTGTGGCCCAAGCTGAGGTTTCCGGCCGTCGCCGGAAGCTGCTGGCGGTCAGTCTCTGTGGCCTGGTGAGCTGTGGGGCGTGTCTTTGGCCCTCTGCTGGGTCTTGCAATCTCCGGCCTCGAGTTAATTTTTTACCCTGTCATTTTGCTGAAGTTGTTTATCAGCTGTAGGAGTTCTCTGGTGGAATTTTGGGGGTCGCTTATGTATACTATCATATCATCTGCAAATAGTGATACTTTGACTTTTCCTTTCCAATTTTTGTCCCCTTGATCTCCTTTTGTTGTCTAATTGCTCTAGCTGAAACTTCAAGTACTGTATTGAATAAATAGGGAGAGAGTGGGCAGTCTTGTCTCTTTCAGTGGGATTGGCTCTAGTTTGTCTCCATTTAATTTGATGTTGACTGTTGGTTTGCTATATATTGCTTTTCTTTATGTTTAGTTATGTGCCATGAATTCCTGATCTCTCCAATACTTTTAACATGAAAGGGTGTTATATTTTGTCGGAGGCTTTTTCAGCATCTTATGAGATGAATATGTGGCTCTTTTCCCTTGAGTTTGGTTATATAGGATAATATCTTGATGGATTTTCATATATTGAACCATCCCTGCATCCCTGAAATGAGCCTACTTGATTGAGGTGAATGATAGTTTTGATGTGTTCTTGGTTTTGGTTTGTAAGAATTTTTTTTGAGTATTTTTGCATTAATATTCATAAACAAAATTGGTCTGAAGTTCTCTTTTTTTGTTGGGTCTTTGTGTGGCTTAAGTATCAGCATAACTGGCTTTATAGAATGAATTAAGTAGTATTCCTTCTGTTTCTGTTTTGTGGAATAGATTGAGAAGTGTATTGGCCAAATAGATTGACCAATGTATTAGGTCTTCTTTGAAATATTTCTGCACTAAAACCATTTGGCCCTGAGATTTTTTTGGTTGGGAGATTTTTAATGACTATTTCTGTTTCCTTGGGGGTTATGGGACTGTTTAAATAGTTTAACAGATCTTGATTTAACTTTGGTACGTGGTATCTGTCTAGAAAATCATCCATTTCACCTAGCTTTTTCAGTTTTGTAGAGTATAGGCTTTTGTAGTAGGTTCTGATGTTTTTTTAGTTTCCTCAGTTTCTGTTGTTATGTCTCCTTTTCATTTTTTATTTTAAAATTAGGATACACTTTCTGTGTTCCTTAGTTTGGCTAAGGGTTTATCTATCTTGTTGATTTTCTCAAAGAACCAGCTCTTGGTTTTGTTGATTCTTGTATTGTACTTTGTGTTTCTAACTGGTTGATTTCAGCCCCGAGTTTTACTGTTTCCTGCCATCTACTCCTCTTGGGTGTGTTTGCTTCTTTCTGTTCTAAAGTTTTCAAGTGTGCTGTTACATTGTTTATATAGTATCTCTCCAATTTCTTTATGAAGGCACTTAGTGTTATAAATTTTCCTCTTAACATTGCTTTCATTGTGTTCTATAAGTTTGGGTGTGCTGTGTCTTCATTTTCATTGAATTCTATAAAGTCTTTGATTTCTTTTTTTATTTCTTCCCTGACCAAGTTATCATTGAGCAGAGAGTTGTTCAGTTTCCATGAGTACGTGGGATTTTTGTCGTTTTTTGTTGTTATTTAAGTTTAGTCTTAGTCTGTAGTAATCTGATATGCAGATTATTTCAATCTTCTTGTATCTGTTGAGGCTTGTTTTGTGTCCAATTATACAGTCAATTTTGGACATGAGGTGCTGAGAAGAAGGTATATTCTATTGTTTTGGAGTGAAATGCTCTGTAGATATCTGTTAAATCCATTTGGTTTATTACTTGTGTTAGTTTCACTATGTCTCTGTTTAGTTTCTGTTTCAATGATCTGTCCATTAGTGAGAGTGGGGTGTTGAAGTCTCCCACTATTATTGTGTGAGGTTCAATGTGTGTTTTTTTAGCTTTAGTGACATTTCTTTTATAAATGTAGTTATCCTTGTATTTGGGGCATAGATGTTCAGAACTGAGACTTCCTCTTGTTGGATTTTTCCTTTGATGAATATGAAGTGTCCTTCCCCATCTCGTTTGATAAGTTTTGGTTGAAAGTCTATTTTATTGGATATTAGATGGCAAGCCCAGATGTTTCTCTTGACCAATTGCTTGGAAAACTTTTTACCAGACTTTTACTCTGAGGTAGTGTCTGTTTTTGTCACTGATGTGTGTTTCCTGTATCCAACAAAATGCTGGGTCCTGTTTAAGAATCCAGTTTGTTAGCTTGTGTCTTTTTATTGGGGAATTGAATCCATTGATGCTGAGAAATATTAAAGAGATGATTGTTAGTTCCTGTTATTTTTGTTGCTGGAAGTGGTATTATGTGTGTATGACTCTCTTCTTTTGAGTTTGTTGAGAAATATTTAATTTCTTGTGTTTTCTTGGGTGCTGGAGATTTCCTTCTGTGATCCTCTGTAGGGCTGGATTAGTAGAAAGATATTATTTGAGTTTGGTTTTGTCATGGAATATCTTGGTTTCTCCATCTACGATGGTTGAGAATATTGCTGGGAATAGTATCCTGGACTGGCATTTGTGTTCTTTTAGGGTCTGAATGACATCTGTCCAGGATCTTGTGGCTTTTAGAGTCTCTGTTGAGAATCCTGGTATAATTCTGTTAGGTCTGCCTTCAGTAGGGCACTGGGTCAAGTGTACTGGGCACTTGTCTGGTGTTGGGAGGCCAAGTAGAACTTTCAGTGTCATGCCATGGGAAAAGCCAGAACATGAGTAGATTATAATGTCCTGGGTGAATAAGGCTCCATAAAGAACCGCAATCATGTGTTTCTCCTATAACAATTGTGTTTCTCCTTCAATCTATGATTTTCCCAGGGGATGAAGTATAACCAGTTGAATATCATTCCCACCTCATTAAAAAAGGCAAGCCCTTTAGATAAGCTGAAATTTACTGAAGTCCTTCCCAACACATTGAACAGTATAAGAGCTCCTAAGGAAAAAAATTAAACCCTACATTTTGAATTATATCAGGTGAGTCTGAATTATGGGGTTTCATATGTTTGTAGGAGAGTAGATTTACACAAAAATCTAAATTTTCTTTGATGTATTTGCATTAATTTAGATCAAATCAGAGTAATTAGTGTTTTTACCTAGAGAAACATCCTTTCATTGGGCTAGAATCTTTCAAGACACCCACTTTCCCCCAAAACTTTGCTGGGATATGTCTGTAAATCACATTGGAAAAGCTCAAAATCATCTGCTTCCAATAATAATGTCTAATCCAGTTATCTCTAGGAATGACTGTTCAGCTGTTAAGTTTCAAAACTCAGTTATTTTCACTCTAAAATTTGAATATGATCACAGAGTCACATTTAATCACATTTAAAATGGAGAATCATTAAACACACTTACCTAAAAAAGTCATATTAAAAATGTTAAATAATTACCTATCTTGCATACAGAATAATAAAGACAGCTAAGAACAGATGCAGATAACTAATGCATCTTTTCCAATGCTCATGGAGTGAAGGTAAATAGTCTTAGGCTTTTAAATCTATTCTTAAAAGTCTGCTATAGCAGTGATAGCAGTACTAAGCTGAAGTAATCTAGGGTCTAAATAAGACTGAGCATAACATCTAAATCATTCAGTACAGTCTCAACATGAAATCTGATCAACTATTATGAGCATAGAACAGTAAGCCTTTCTTAGAAATACAAGTTTTTTAGCAATCATAAAGCCCAAACTCTTCACTTAACAAAGAAAACTGTAGTCAAACAATCCTGGAACATTTCCAAAGGTAGAAAACATCAATTGCAGGGTTACTAAAAATAAATTGTCTTCAATTTTATTTCATTCACACATTTTTACTTCATGTTTGTTATTTCTTTATTCATTTATTAATATTTGGTTTGGCAGTGCTGAGAATTGAGCCCAGATTACTAAACATATTAGTCAAATATTCTACTATGAGCTACAATTCTAGCTCACGCCTTGAGTTTTTATGTGTATTTATGTTGTATAATAACTTTAAAAGACAGGCTTCTGGAGAAAACATTAGAAACACAGATCCTTTGCAGCTTTTCAAAAGCAAAACAAAGTTTTGAATTCCCCAAACAATATTTTCCAAAAGCAAATGAGAAGACAATAAAGGTGCACTGCAACTTCTTCAAGTTTCACAGGTTTGTGAAGAACTCCTGTTTAATGCCACTTTCTGGCCAAGTCCATTCATAGTCCTATGTGTCTCCCGATCATGCTGCTCATTCAGCACCAAGAGCCAAAACTTTTTTCTTCTCATCTCATTAATTTTTTTCTGCTTCAAGAAGTATCTTTGAGAAATGCCAACTTGATACAAATATCAGATAAAAATTGCCTTGATGGATTACGTTTTGAATTACAAAAGCCATTTCCCAACCTTCACGTGTATGCCATCCTTGGGGTCTGAGACTCATGAAGGCTCTGCTGTAGCACCTGAAACTGGTGGAATTCATTTTGCCCATGCAACTGAGAAAGCTTGAGAGGTGGAGCAAAAATCATCTAAGATAGTCAGCAACATCATATTATTTATTAAGTAAGAAGTTTATGGTTATGATAGTTTTTATTTGTAATTAAAGAGATCATGCATTGTGTATATAAAATATTTCTTATATCTACTTCTGTCTCATATACTAAAACTCTCATACACCCAGCAATACTTTTCAATCAGATAGACTTGTGTCCTTAAACATATATTCAAGTTGCAGTTTGTTGTTAGGGCTTACTCTAGTTCCGAGATGGTTGCACTCTTGGTTGCTGAAAAGAGCGGCCACAGGAAACAGAAGATCTCAAAGTGCAGGGGCTTCTGATCACCCACATCAAAGAGCTAAGGCAGTAGAATTCCTCTTAAGACATGTGACTGTCATGGTACCTGCTGTTACTGCCCACTAGATGAGACCCAATTTTTCTGTTTGCTTACAGCCCAACTTTGAGGAACCTTGTTCTTTCCTGCCACATCTACAGTGCCCCATGTTAGCTGTCTTGTTTATTACAAATCTAAAGTCCAGCATTCCCAGGCTTTGCCTGATCTCTGAATCTCTACTCTGATACTCCAGATGTTCTCATGGCACATCAGTCTCAAGGTGGTTTAGAAAACTGCTAGGTTTATCTAATCTTCTCACCAACATGTAGTTTTTAATTTGTTCTAACATTCATGCAAATATTTGATAATCATACATTTTTTGAGATGAGATAGCTTATTTTCTGAGTTAAAAATAAATATTTTCTAGCCTAGAATTTACTTGTTCTTTTCTGAACATTAAAAATTCCTATTTAATAAACATTTATAATTTCCATTTCTTATGTATTTTGATTATTGTGGTCTGATTGAAACTTAGTCACTGCACATAAATTATTATTTTGCATTATTGTTATTATTTTGACTTGAATATTTATTTAAAATGAGGTTTCTTAAAACATTTTCATTGTTAATTTGTACATTTTGTTCAACAGTCTTGGTAGTGTGCATGCATTGTTTCTGTTGCTGTTTTCATTTTTAAGAACCAGTATTAATTCTTTATAATTTTCTTATAGACTTTTATGAGTTAATGTAGTCTTTTTAAATGCATATTTAGAATTCGGTTTGGGTAACTGAATTTTTATATTTTTTTGTAATATAAAAATATGGAACAATAAAATTACATGTAATAATGTTTTGGTTATGGAGATCACACAAAATTAGCTCTGTTTATTTCCATATAATTTAGTTCAAATTATCTGTGACTGTCTTAGATAAAAATCCTTAAATTTAATATCTTAGAATTTTCATGTAGTTATACTGATTCTTAATTTAATTAAAATCTGATTGTATGGTTTGAGGCTTTTAAAGTAATTTTTCTTTGCGGTTTGTTAATTTGTTCATAGTCATTAATGATCCACATAAACATCAAAAGAAATAAATGTGTGTGCTGATCTATATGTATAACTTGTAAACTTATTTATAATATTTTAAGACTTCTAATACATTTACTTATATTTTCTATTTATTCTATCAGTCACTGATAAAAAAGTATGCATTTTCTAATTATATTTATAGATGTATTTCTGACTCCAGGTTTGTGTGTTTTGTTTCAAATTTTGCTTCAACATTGAATTTGTTACTATAAACTTCAGTTGCTTATGAATTTAGTTATAAATTATTTTCTTTTTCTCTTTGTTCCCATGTTTGATGATATTTATGTTATATTATTATGGTTATATCAGTTTTCTGCTTACCCATCCATTTGTGACATCTGTCTTAGCACTTAATTAGGTATTTTATAAAGCATACTAACTTTAATCTTTTTTGTTAAAGTGTTCAGTTATTTATTTATTAATTCATTTTATATTTAAATGTTTTATAGAATTATAACCATATATAATCTAAGTACATATTATTTGTAATGTATGTATTCAGTATGGAAATATTGAATAAGGCATATTCATAAATGCCTTGTTCAACTGTAGCTTTGTATACTTAGACCAATACCCTTCTATTCCTTCCAACTTTGAGTCTTGAGTAAGTCGTTATTATCTCTATTTCAGCAATTGTCTTATAGTCTACATATTGCTAAAGATGTGCAGTATTTTTCCTTATGTATAGAGATTTTTAAATTTGGTGCAAAGTATTTTAAATTCATATGTATGGTGATAGAATTTTTACACACTCACACCATAAGTACCTTAAGTCAGTATGGTACAGACATCTATACTCTCAATTGTTCTTCAAAGGATAAATAGATGGTTAAAATGATGTGTATATACAAATAAATGCTATTCGGTACATTTATTTTGATGTAAGTATTCATGTTTGAACTTTTATCTAAAATTCTTCATTATGTTTTCTGTTTGACCAATGTGTCCTTTAATAGCCCCTACTGTATCTTTCTTTTTAAAAATATAAGTATTCATATTTCATTTTATCCATACATTTTCCTTAGCAACTTTAATTTGATGTGAAGATTTCATCATTTGCAATGTGACTCTAACATATCAAAAGTTATGTTCAATGACATGTCATTTTACATAATATAAAAACATATTTCATTATAGCAATATTAATTGATATTTTAAAAATCATTATCACACATTTCAATTTTCTTAGATATTAATCTAGAATAATTTTAACAAGTTTTTATAATAAAATTAGGTTTGTAAGGAAATGAAATAGCAAATCTAAAAGTCTTTATATTTGCCCCAGTGTGTAGCATGCCTGTTGCCTTCATTTTTATGTATAACCTTTAATATTCCATTTTTTAATCTTAAATATGTTTGAAGACTGTGATGTTTCTAATATTAGAAAAAAATGTGTTGAGCTTTAAATTCCTAAAAATATATTTTATCATTAATATTTACTTCTATTTTTCATGTTTTGGAATGCAAAAGGTAAAAATTTTTATTTTGGTTCCTAATTCAAGATTATTGTCCATTATGACAAGGAAGTGATGGTAGCAGGAGCAGGTAGTTGGAAGCTACTAGTTACATTGTATCTGCAGGCAGGAAGGAAAAGGTGATAAATGTTGATATTCAGGTAGCTTTCTTTTTATACACTCTGAAACCTATCCTCATCAAATGGTGCTGTCCACTCTTAGGGTAGGTCTTCCCATTTCAATTAAGCAAATGTAGAAACCCCCTCACAGGTATGCTATAGAGGCTCATGGGTGAATCTAGATCCAGTTGACAATCAGTAATAATTATTATAGCTCCTCACAAATATCGTCAACTTTTATTCATCTGAAGAATTATTAAGATGGCCTTAACTTTAAGGGGATAATTGATGTATGTAGATTCTAGGTGGGGAATTTTCTTTATTGAGACACTATATACATCACCCCATTACTTTTGTTGTCATTATTTCCCATGACAATTAACAGGGTGCTTACAAGTAATGAACTCAAATTTTCAGGCTGATTTATTTATTTATATAATCCATCTTGATATCATTGCCTTTGTAATATCTACCTTCCCATTTTTAATTATGAATTTAAAAAAATTTTTTGATCTGTAAGTTTTTATTTTTACCAAATTAAAAACTTATAAGCATTATTTCTTGAAAAACTGGGTTACCATATCTAACATTCTGGGATAACAATTAAATGTACTTCTTTTGTTTTAGAAAAGTAATGAGTTAATAATACATTCCTAGATGTGTATCATTTTTTCTTTGGTCATGTTCACCCCATTTTCCTCTCATATACCTCCCTTCTCATCCCTGTTATTATCCCACATTTATCTTGTAAAAAGAATCTTTTCCTCTGCTCATTTATGTTTTCTTGCTTATCTGTACTACACAATAGAGTCAAATAAGGAAAAAATAGCTGAATTTTTCCACATGCCCTTTCATCTTATAAAACATTCTTCTGGGGAGTAAAGCATATTTGTAAGTATAATTGATATCAAACTTTTCAATGCTAAAAATCTTTCTACCTTAAACATTTTATTAAAGTCAATATATTCCTTTTTGTATAACCTGATTGGATTATTTATTTCTATTTATTATATAAAGTTCATGATATCATTTGATAACATTGTCCCACATTTGGCAACTGTTTTTAATACCTCTTTATAAAAGATAAACTGTTTTTAAAACCTTTTTATAAAACATACTGTACATAATTGATAACTTTCCAGTTTGCAAGATGTCATTCACTCAATAATATCATATTGCAAAAAAATCAATGAGAATTGAATAAAACAAATCAATAATTACTTAACATTTTAAAAACTCACAAAATTAGAAGAGGGAGATATAAGTAAGTGAAGTAATAATAGTTTCCCTTGTATTTACCCAGACAAGAACCACAATGACTGACACAATAACCAACACAACAGAATATGTGGAATTCTTGCTCATGGGATACCCAGATGAACAAGTGCTGCAGACATTGTGTGCCACACTTTTCTTCTTGATCTACCTGGGAGCACTAGTGGGAAACTTGCTCATTATCACCATTACTACTATAGATCAGCATCTCCAGTCCCCTATGTATTTCTTTCTGAAGAATTTGTCCCTGATTGATATCTGCTATATTTCTGTCACTGTTCCCAAATCCATCATGAACTCTGTGACTAACACTCATTCCATCTCCTTCCTAGGATGTGTTTTACAAGTTTTCTGTGTTATATTTTTGGCAGGCACTGAGTTTGCCCTGCTTTTGGTGATGTCCTATGACCGTTATGCTGCCATTTGCTTCCCCCTGCACTATGAGGCCATAATGAATAAAGATGCCTGTGTTCAGATGGTGGCAGCAGCATGGCTCAGTGGGTTTATCTATGGGTCCGTCCATGCCACAGGAACATTCTCTGTCCATTTCTGTGGTCCAAATGTAGTGTATCAATTCTTCTGTGATATTCCATCACTTCTTAGACTTGCTTGTTTTGGAGACCAAATTCTAGAATATGTGTTTATTATTACTAGCTGTTGTTTCGCCTTTGTATGTTTTATATTGATGGTTATTTCCTATGTTCACATTTTCACTATAATCCTAAGAATTCCTTCTATACAAGGAAGGTTTAAAATTTTCTCAACCTGTACACCCCATCTTACTGTGGTGACTTTATTTCTCTCTTCTGGATTTGTTGCATATTTAGGATCAACAGCAAAATCCCCATCATCACTGAACCTCTTTATGTCAGTGTTCTACTCTCTGTTACCTCCCAGCCTGAATCCTGTGATTTATAGCTTTAGAAATGCAGATGTAAAAGTGGCCCTACACAACATTTTTGGTGAAAAAATGATCACACATCTCTAAATCTTGAAAATATTAGCTACTATGAAACAAACTATATAAAAGTATCTGTTAATTCAAACCTGTAATAAAATTATTTAGTATATGCTATAGTATCTTGCTCTAACAAAAATAATGATTCGCTTTGTAATGTATGTAAGACCAAACATTAGTGGATTTAAAATTATAAATTCAGTGGAAATCTTCCAAATATTATGTTTATATCAATAGATTATAGGTTTAGAATAATATTTTTCATTTCATAGCCATATATTTTCCAATACCAGTCTCATTAAATTTGGGTTTCTTTTTTGGTAATGTGTCTCAAATATAAATATTTTATGATACTTTCTTTTAGCCATTTCCCTAATTTTATCATTGCGACAGTTAAAATAAAAGATCCTAGGGTGAGGAAATCCTAGAATAATTTTCTTCTTTGCTTTCTTAAAATGGGAAATACATCAAATTAATTTAGAGATTAATTTATTAGTTAAATAGAGTGTTTTAGATTATAAACTTGTAAATACAATATTTTTACCTATATTTTTAAGAATTGTGCCTGGAGTATGTTGACAATAGTTGACAAAGGCCAATCAAATGATGATAGTATTATGAGTATTAATAGTATAGATTTTTAGGTAAAATGGAGTGAAAGATTGCAGAATTTTTTAAATCAAAAGAGTGAAATGTCACATCAGAAAGTGCTTGTGCATAAGTCTTTCAGTCAAGAAATAACAATTTCATTGACTCTGTAGACTGCTATTGGTAAGATGGTCATTTTTATTATATTACTCCTGCTGATCCATGAGCATGGGAGATCTTTCCATTTTTAGAGATCTTCTTTGATTTCTTTCTTCAGAGACTTGAAGTTCTTGTCATACAGATCTTTCACTTGCTTGGCTAGAGTCACACCAAAATATTTTATATTATTTGTGACTATTGTGAAGGGTGTCATTTCCCTAATTTCTTTCTCAGCCCATTTATCCTTTGAGTAGAGGGAGGCTACTGATTTGTTAGTTAATCTTATATCCGGCCACTTTGCTGAAGTTGTTTATCAGCTGAAGGAGTTCTCTGGTGGAGTTTTTGGGGTCACTTAAGTATACTATCATATTATCCACAAATAGAGATATCTTGACTTCCTTCTTCCCTATTTGTATCCCTTTGATCTCCTTTTGCTGTCTAAATGCTGTGGCTAGAACTTCAAGTACTATATTAAATAGATAAGGGAAGAGTGGGCAGCCTTGACTTGTCCCTGATTTTAGTGGGATTGCTTCAAGTTTCTCTCCATTTAGTTTGATGTTGGCTATTGGTTTGCTATATATTGCTTTTATTATGTTTACCTATGTACCTTGAATTCCTGATCTCTCCAATACTTTTAATATGAAGGGGTGTTGTATATTGTCAAAGGCTTTTTCAGCATCTAATGAGATGATCATGTGGGTTTTTTCTTTGGATTTGTTTATATAGTGGATTACATTGATGGCTTTCTGTATATTGAACCATCCCTGCATCCCTGGGATGAAGCCTACTTGATCATGATGAATGATCTTTTTGTTATGTTCTTGCTGGTGGGACTGCAAGCTGGTAAAATCCCTTTGGAAATCAATCTGGCAGTTCCTCAGAAAACTGGAAATAATTCTACCTGAAGACCCAGGTATACCACTTCTGGGCATATGCCCAAAAGATGGTCCAACATATAACAAGGACACATGCTCCACTATGTTCATAGCAGCCTTACTTATAATAGCCAGAAGCTGGGAAAAACCCAGATTGATTCAACTGGTGACCTGCATGTAGAAGAATGCAAATTGATACATTCTTATCTCCTTGTACAAAGCTCAAGTCCAAGTGAATCAAGGACTTTCACATAAAACCAAATATGCTAAATCTAATAGAAGAGAACGTGGGAAAGAGCCTCGAACACATCGTCACAGGGAAAATTTTCCTGAACAGAACACCAAGGACTCAGACTCTAAGATCAACAATTGACAAATGGGACCTCATAAAACTGAAAAGCTTTAGTAAGGCAAAGGACACTTGTCAATAGGACAAATCGGCAACCTACAGATTGGGATCCTTACCAATCTGTACATCAGATAGAGGGCTAGTATCCCAAATATACAAAGAACTCAAGAAGTTAGACTTCAGAAAACTGAATAACCCAATTAAAAAATAGGGTACAGAGCTAAACAAAGAATTTGCAACTGAGAAATCTCGAATGGTGAGAAGCGCCTAAAGAAATGTTCAACATGCTTAGCCATCAGGCAAATGCAAATCAAAACAATCCTGAGGTTCTACCTTACACCAATCAGATTGGCTAAGATCAAAAACTCAGGTGACAGCAGATACTGGTGAGGATATGAAGAAAGGGGAACACTCCTCTGTTACTAGTGGGATTGCAAGCTGATACAACCACTTTGAAAATAATATGTATTTCAATAAAATTTTTAAAATGCGAAGGCAAATATCAAACCACATAAAGGTTGTTTGGATTTTTTATTCTAGTTACACTAATTATACTCTAAATGACATTAATTTTCTTATGTTTCAATTTCTTTTTTTAATTTTAATTTTTTGATACTTTATTTACATTTCAAATGTTTCGACCTTCCAGGTCTCCACTTTGGAAACCCCCTATCTCCTACCCCCTCCCCTGCCTCTATGAGAGTATTCCACCACCCACCCCGCCCACCCACTCCTGTCTTCCTACCTTGGCATTCCCCTATATTGAGGCCCCTAATACCCTCAGGCCCAAGGGCCTCTCCTCCCCCTGATGGCCAAGAATGCCCTCCTCTGACACATATGTGGCCAGAAACATGGGACCCTCCATGTGTATTCTTTGATGATGGTCCAGTCTCCAGGAGCACTGGGAGGTCAGGCCAGTTGACACTGATGCTCCCTATATGGGGCTGCAAACTCCCTCATCTCCTTCAGTTCCTTCTCCAGTTCCTCCATCTGGGACCTCACACTCAGTCCAATGGTTTCTGTGAAGTGAATCTTGGGTATTCCGAACTTTTGGGCTAATATCCACTTATCAGTGAGTACATACCATGTTTGTTCTTTTGTGACTGAGTTACCTCGCTCAGGATGATATTTTCAAATTCCATCCATTTGCCGACGAATTTCATGAAGTCATTGTTTTTAATAGCTGAGTAGTACTCCATTGTGTAAATGTACCACATTTTCTGTATCCATTCTTCTGCTGAAGGATATCTGGGTTGTTTCCAGTTTCTGGCTATTATAAATATGGCAACAATGAACATAGTGGAGCATGTGTCTTTATTACATGTTGGAACATCTTCTGGGTACATGCCCAGAAGTGGAATAGCTGGGTCCTCAGGTAGTATTATGTCCATTTTTCTGAGGGCCTGCCAAACTGATTTCCAGAGTGGTTGTACCAGCTTGCAATCCCACCAACAATGGAGGAGTGTTCCTCTTTCTCCACATCCTTGCCAGCATCTGCTATAACCTGAGTTTTTGATCTTACCCATTCTGACAGGTGTGAGGTGGAATCTCAGACTTGTTTTGATTTGCATTTCCCTGATGACTAAGGATGTTGCACATTTCTTTAGGTGCTTCTCAGATGAAATGAACAATTTCCTAGACAGATACCAAATACCAAAGTTAAGTCAAGATCAGATAAACAATCTAAACAGTCCCATAATGCCTAAAGAAATCAAAGCATTCATTAAAAGTCTCCCAACCAAAAAAAGCCCAGGTCCAGATGGGTTCACTGCAGAATTCTATCAGACCTTCAAAGAAGAACTAATACCAATACACTTCAATCTATTCCACAGAATAGAAACAGAAGGAAGACTACCCAGTTCCTTCTATGAGGCCTCACTTACACTGATACCAAAACCTCACAAAGACCCAACAAAGAAAGAAAACTTCAGACCAATTTCCCTTATGAATATCTATGCAAAAATACTCAATAAAATTCTCGCAAACCGAATCCAAGAACACATCAAAATGATCATTCATCATGATCAAGTAGGCTTCATCCAGGGATGCAGGGATCGTTCAATACCTGGAAATTCATCAATGTAATCCACTACATAAACAAACTCAAAGAAAAAAACCACACGGTCATTTCCTTAGATGCTGAAAAAGCATTTGACAAAATTCAGCATCCCTTCATGATAAAAGTCTTGGAAAGATCAGGAATTCAAGGCCCATACCTAAATACAGTAAAAGCAATATACAGCAAACCAGTAGCCAACATCAAACTAAATGGAGAGAAACTACAGGCAATACCACTAAAATCAGGGACTAGGCAAGGTTGACCTCTCTCTCCCTATCTATTCAATATAGTAATTGAAGTTCTAGCTAGAGCAATTAGACAACAAAAGGAGGTCAAAGGAATACAAATTGGAAAGGAAGAAATCAAATATCACTCTTTGCAGATGATATGATTATATACTTAAGTGATCTGAAAACCTCCACCAGAGAACTGCTGCAGCTGATAACTTCAGCAAAGTGGCCGGATATAAAATTAACTCAAACAAATCAGTAGCCTTCCTATACTCGAAGGATAAACAGGCTGAGAAAGAAATTAGGGAAATGACACCCTTCACAATTGTCACACACAATATAAAGTATCTTGGTGTGACTCTAACCAAACAAGTGAAAGATCTGTATGACAAGAACTTCAAGTCTCTGAAGAAAGAAATCGAAGAAGACCTCAGAAGGTGGAAAGATCTGCCATGCTCATGGATTGGCAGGATTAATATAGTAAAAATGGCCATCCTGCCAAAAGCAATCTACAGATTCAATGCAATCCCCATCAAAATTCCAACTCA
>JAPYYD010003079.1:0-14577 GCA_028551405.1 Uromys caudimaculatus
TGTGGCCTCATAGAAGGAGTTGGGTAGTGTTCCTTCCGTTTCTATTTTGTGGAATAGATTGAAGAGTATTGGTATTAGGTCTTCTTTGAAGGTCTGATAGAATTCTGCAGTGAACCCATCTGGACCTGGGCTTTTTTGACTTCATGAAATTCTTAGACAAATGAATGGAGCTAGAAAATATCATCCTAAGTGAGGAAACCCAGACACAAAAGAACACACATGTTATGTAATCACTGATAAGTCTATATTACCCTGAAATTTTACAATGCCCATGATACAACCCTCAGACCATATGGAGCTTAGGAGGAAGGAAGACCAGATGTGGATGCTTCATTCCTGCATAGAGGGAGGAACAGAATGATCATGGGAGATGGAGGGAGAGGGGACCTGGGAGGAAGAGAAGAAGGGGAGCAAAAAGGGGGGACCAGGATCAGGAAAAATAAAAATATGTAGCAGAGGAGAATGAGGAACTGGCGGTTACCACTAGAGGATTGCACACACCAGGGAAGCAGAGGCTCCCAGGACCCAACAGGGCTGATTTTATCTGCAATGCACAAGGAAGCAGAGATAGAACCTGTAGAAACCACCTCCAGTAGATAGGCACAGCCCCCAGTCAAGGGATGGGGCCACCCACCCATCTCAAAGTTTTTAACTGAGAAATGTTCCTGTCCAAATGAAAGACAGGGACAAAAAATGGAGAAGAGCCGGAAGGAAGGGCCATCTGGGGACTGCTCACCTGGGGACCCATCCTGTCTACAGACACTATTACTATTGCCAAGAGGAGCTTGCTGACAGGAACCTGGTGTGGCTGTTCCATAGGAGGTTCTGCCAGCAACTGGCCAATGTGGATGCAGATGCTTGGAGCCAACCATTAGACTGAGCTCAGGGACTCCAGTGGGAGAGCTGATGGAAGGATTGGAGGAGCAGAGGGTGATTGCAACCCTATAGAAAGAATAATGTTGACTGGTTGGACTTCCCAGTGCTACCAGGGACTAGACCACCAACCAAGGAGAGTACAGGGAGGGATCCATGGTTCCAAATACAAATACAGCATAGGATGGCCTTGTCTGACATCAATGGGAGGGGAGGCCCTTGGTCCTGTGGAGGCTGGATGCCCCAGAATAGAGGGTTTCAGGAGTGATGGGGCAGGAATGGGTAGGTGGGGAAGCAAAGGGCAGGAGGGAGA
This sequence comes from Uromys caudimaculatus, assembly GCA_028551405.1. Lineage (NCBI taxonomy): Eukaryota > Metazoa > Chordata > Mammalia > Rodentia > Muridae > Uromys > Uromys caudimaculatus. Next base: position 1,187 of record JAPYYD010003079.1, read on the forward strand.
GGGCAGATGTGGAATGGGGATTTTGTAGAGGGGTAACCGGGAGGGGAATATCATTTGAGATGTAAACAAATGGAAGGATTAATAAAAAGAAAGAAAGAAAGAAAGTAAATATGCAGAAAGTGAGAGACCTTGAAACACTCATCCAGGTATGTTATGTCTCTATCACTTTCTTGCCCTCAGGGCCAAGTGTACTCTGTGGAAGAGGTAGAACAAAGACTCTAACTGGCAGAATCAATGGAAGACACCAAGGAAACCAGACCTCCTAAACAAAGCACAACCAACAAATATAAAGTCAGAGACTGTGACATCATGCACAAGGATTGCACAGGTAGGAACAAGTTATTTTCTGAGAATGTACCCAGCATGTGACTAAGACAGATACAGACACCCATAGCCACACAGTGGATGGAGCTTGGGGATTCTTATGGTAGAATAGGAAGGATTGCAGATCCTGAAGGGGATAGGAACTCCACAGGAAGACCAACAGAGCCAACTAACCTGTACCCTTGGGGCTCTCAGAGTTTGAACCACCAACCAAATAACATAAAAAGGCTGGGCCTAGGCTTCCCAGCACATATGCACCAAATGTGCTACTTGATCTTCATTTGGGTCCTGAACAACTGGAGCAAGGGCTATCCCAAAAGCAGTTGCCTGTATGTGGGATATGTTCTTCTATCTGGGCTGCCTTGTCTGCCCTCAGTGGGAGAGAAAGTGCCTCGCCTAGAAAAGACTTGAAGTGCCAGGGTGAAGGGATACCTAAGTGGCCTCCACCAGCTCAGAGGAGAAGAGGAGAGGGATGTGGGAAGGACTGTGGGGAAGTGACTGGTGGGGGGGGGGGCAGTGAGTGGGATGTAAAATGAATAAATAAATAAACAAATAAAATTAATAATAAAAACTAAAGACAAAAAAGGGGCAGTGAGCGAGTTGTAAAGTGAGTAAGTAAAAAAATTAAATTAAATTAAAAACAAAAAACAAAAAACAAAAAACAAACAAACAAAACGTAGCAGATTGTAGTTAAAATAAGAAAGCTTTTCATTTCTCTTCCAACCCAACTATGCACTATCAGGTGTGTACAACACTTACACAAATTCCAGGCTTTGTGGGCCTCACCCTGAAACCCTGGCATGGCAGCATATGCTGCTAGACAGCACGAAGGAAACAGAGAGCTAGGAATGCTAAGGCTCACAAAGTTCTGTCTCTTGAGTGTGTCCTTGGAATCTGCCTTGTGATGCTTCTACTTATGTCCTGTTATCCAGAATTCAGTCATCACATCCAGGCTGACTCCTAGTTATAAGGGAGATACACACACACACACACACACACACATACACACACACACACACACACACATACACACATACACACACACATAATGCATCTATATCCCTAGTTACAACTTCAGAGTATATATTGCTGTAAAAGAATCAGAGAGTGTATTTCAAAGGAACCACTGGTAGCCTCTTCTGTGTGAGTAAATGAATAGTAATAGAAAAGTAATTACAATTACACTATGAAATACTGTGCAGTTTCTATACATATAAAGGATTATTCAGCCATCAAATGATGGAATCCTGTAATTTGTAGCAATAGGAATGAAATGGAGGGCATTGTACTGAGTGTATTAGGTACTTGTATTAAGTGTATTAGGTACATTGAATTAAGTGTAGATACATTCTATTAAGTGTGTTAGGTACAAACACTTCATGGGCTCATTCATTTATGGAAGCCAAAAGTTCAGTATGCAGAAACAGAGAGTAGGATATGGATCACTAGGGGCTAGGTTGGGGCAGGGCACAACAAAGGGACAATGTATGAAAATAAAACACATTTCTCCTTTAGGGGAGAAGTAGGACAACTATCATCTAAAATTAATTTTATGTCAGAATAACTAGAGGAAGGATTGAATATTCTCAACACATAGAAATCAATGTTGAAGATATTTTTCACTTTTTTAAAATCAGAGTCTCACATCTGACTTCAAATTCCTATTGTCCCAGATTCTCAAGTGTAAGAAATACAGATGTGAATCACCATAATTAGCTATCAACATTCTTAAAATAATTATTTGCATTTATAATTTGTTTTTACATATTTTGTTGAAATTAAAAAAAATACTAAATCTACAGGAAATCCATAATCACCTGTCTTAATTAGCATTTTTATTGTTGTGATAAAACACCAAGACCAAATGTAACTTAGGGAGGGAATGGTTTATTTCAGCTCATAGTTCTACATGACAGTCCATTCATGAAGGAAACTCAAACAGAGCAGGAACTTAGGACAGAAATGGATTCATAAGCCTTGGAAAAGTGATGCTTACCGGTTTTCTCCTCATGGTGTGCTTAGACTGCTCTCTTATAGACCCAGGACCACCAGCCCAGGCATGGTATCACCTCACAGTGAGCTTGGCCTTCTCATATTAAATATCAATCAAGGAAATGTACCACAGATTCGTTCACAGAGTAATATTGTGGGGACATTTTTTCAATTGATGCTTTCTTTTCTAAAAAAGACTACCTTGTGTTAAGTTGACACAAAACTAGCCAGCAAAGCACCTTAAGATAATTAAATACAAATCTGATACATGGTAGATAGAAAGGTTTTTAGTGTGTTTTCTTTCACATTAAATGCACCAGAGAGCACAGGAAATCTCATTGCCAATTACTAAGAGACAACTAATAGTTGCCAACAATAAAAAATTCTATCCATGAAATTCTTTACCTATAATATGAATTTTTTTTTACTGAAGTACAGATGTTAGTGTGACTTTCCAAGATGTAACAGGAAGGTGATTGCTTTTCTTCTGTACACAGTACTTCAGACTTGGTGAAGATAAAAGCAGGTAGAAATATAACACTCAACATATGCAAAGCAATATTATGCTTCCTACAGTTGAAATGTATTCACAAACAAGCTGGCATTTTCTGTACTTGTGAAGGTGAAAGTTCAACTGTTCTGTAGCAGTATTGGGGAAGGAAGCAACTGTGATCCAGAAAACAGGGCTTCTAAGATGCAAACTCCACATCCGAATCCAAGATACACACAGACAACGGGTTCTTTACCGTAGGACACTACCCTTTACTTGGAAGGTACGTGACAGTGCTATAAAAAACAAAAAGAAAGAGTATGTGACTCATTCAGAGGGACAGCTTTTCAAAGAATCAGTGTAAGTGAGGTTCAAAGAAGAGAAGATGTAAGCTAGTTTGTAAGAGCTGGGGGAGCAGCAGTGGAAACAGAGAACAAAGTTTCAAATAAACATGAGCTGCCCCAAGGACAGCAAAACCAGTTTTCTCTGGGAAAAAGCCAGGTTAAAGATCATGAGTGTTCTTCAGAGTTCAGTGGAAAGACAATGGGAGATTGAGCAAGGAATTAATGACTTATGAACAATACTAATTTTGAGACTGTGCACAAGGCTCATGACCTTCTCAAATTCCTTCTAAATAACAAGCCTACTATTGCTAAAATGTGGTCAAGGATTTGAAGACTGGCCTGAAAGCCTGTCTCTCCAAGCAGGACATTGACAGTACATATGACTAGAAATGACAGGTAGCTTCATTTTCCATTTTCCAGGAACCAAGCCTTCTAACACAACTGTGCTTGGAAAGGTTATAACAGCCTATGCTAGTGAAAACCTTGCCTTGTTGTGAGTCTGTTGTCTATGTGATATCTACTGGCCTACAGGGCAAAAGTTCATTCAGCTCAGAGTTAAGAACTCCTGAAATAAGGTGAGATCTTTAGCAAAACCCCGGAAGGCTTAACATTTCAAGCCAGGCACAACAAACTCATTTTAGCAGTATGATTCATATTTTAGAGACATAGTGACAGGACAGGTCAGTGAAGGAAGCCTTTGATTATTTGCTGGGGATGTTCTTCATCCTGAGCAGAGCACTGATATTTTGATGGGCTACAAAAAAATAATTTTGAGACTATATATATTGCCTTCCAAATAGAAGAGATGCCATTGGTAAAACTCAGTGACAGTAGAAAAATTCATCCTAGTTGTCATTAAGTTGCTCCTGATCCTGACCTACGTTGCTCATCATTTCCAATGCTTCAATTCAGGCAAAACCCAGGCCAACACATTCTTATGAGGAGAAAAGGCAGAGAGCATTTGTTCTCTAATGCTAATATAGAGGTCTCTTTGCCCCGGGAAGATAAGGAGGCAAACATGAAAGTGATAAATTGGCTACTGAGTCTATATTGACAGAAGAACATCTAGCATGGCAATTATGAATTTCAGGAAAGAGGTGACTTTATCTGAAGCCAAATGGCCTGAAATAAACAGATTTTATTCTACAAACATGGTAAACCACAGCGTGGCTGAGGGAAAAAGGCTGACTAGAAAAGGAAGTCATTTAATGTACAAGAAGGGGTCCTTGAGAATATGAGATGGTGGGAATTCATTCAGATAAATCATATACTGCAGATGGCTTCCAGCTTCACTTGTCCATGGTTTGTTATCTGATTAGGCTCCTTGGGACCTATACAGCTTCTGGGCATCATTTCCATCTCCACACCACAAGGTTTTGAAGATTATTATTCGCTAGATATCCTACATCTTACAGCTCAACTTTAGATTGCCATCATTATAATTGTTTTACTATCTTTTACTTTTAATCTCTATAATTATATTTGAAGTGAGTTTTTGTACCCAACAAGTTTTTAGGTCGCAAGCTTTATCTATTCAGATAGGCTGCATTTTTAATTGGTGTATTTAAACCACTTATATTTAGTATAATATTGATATTTTTCATAGTTTTGCTTTTCTTCTTTGGAGTTACTTGAATATTTTGATATTTAATTTTATACATTCTATATTTATTACATCTCCATAAAGACTTATGTTTTATTGTTTCTATTTGCCATTGTGGTTAATCATAACACTTCTCCCTTCCCTTTCTTTTCTCTAAACTCTCCCATATACCCCTCTCCACCCTCTTCAAATTCATGAGTTTTTCATCAATTGTTATTGCACACATATTTGTATTTGTACAAACATACATATTCCTAAATATAACCTATTGACTTTATATGATGTTAATGAGTCCATATGTATGTTTTCAGGGCAGTCTGTTTGGGACAGGACAACAAATCAATGTGTTTCTCCCTAGGGAAGACAACTTCACATGCTCCCAGGTTTCCTCAGTTGGATGTAGTTAATTGTCTAGGGCTGAGGCCTCATGGTCTTTCCCCCATTCAGTTTGGCAAGTTTATTAATGTTATCCTTGTTCATCTCACATTAGGGTAGCCGTGTTGGTGAGACATTATGGTTATAACTTCTGATATTACTAGAAAGTGCAATCTCACAGACTTCTTAGTAGGTAGGTTTAGGTTTCAACATTTTGTAATTTATCTCGATTCAATATTTTACTGCCTTGGGATGCTTATAATTGAGTTTTGACTCTTTCCACATTAGGTTATAATTGTCATATAAATTAGACAATAAGGCTCCATTTTCCCTTTGTTACATTTATCATATCAGCACTCTTACTGAGCTATGTCTTAGCTACTTTTCTGTGGCTATGATAAACCAAAATGACTAAGGCAACTTATACAAGAGCCTTTGGGGGCTTACGGTTTCAGAAGGTTAATTAGAGACTATGACCATCATGTAAGGGAAAATGGTAGCAGGCAGGAAGATATGATGGTAGAGCAGTAGCTTAGAAATCCCACCTTGAGACGCAAACACAAGACAGAGAGCAAACTGAGAATGGTGTGGACTTTGGAAAACTTGAAGCCTACCCTCAATGACACATCTCCTCTAACAAGACCACACCCCCCAATCCTTTCTTAACAGTTCCACCAACTTCAGACCAAGTATTAAACATGTTTGTTTTCATTAAAATCACCACAAGGTAAGAAGTAGGAGGATAAAGAGAAAAAAATGAAGTTGGAGTTTACCATAACCCCTTGAGACAACAGATGCTCTTGAAGAAGAATGAGCTCTTCCATCCTGTTTGTGTTATCAGAAACTGGAATATAAAAGAATGGGGGAAAACAGAGTTTTCTCCACTCTAAGCTCTTGAATATCTTGTTCTTATGTGTTGAGTAATAGCTAGACACCTTCTCTGACTCTTTTTCTGTATCAATTTCTATGAGTAGTTCTCTGACTTTTGGCTTCCTTGAGTCAAGACTAGAGAATGCTTAAGAAAAAAAAAAATTATAAACTCATAACAAGTTCTATAATATTCTAGGTTTTTAAAATCCAACTTTCCTATTATTATCCATTTGGTTTTAAAATCTTCAAATAACTGTTCCAGGTATTCTGTAGAGGTTTTACAGGCACATTTAGAAATAGTACATACTGGCCCCAGGGTCCTGCCTACTGGCACTCACTGCAGGCAGGTAGAAGACACCCAGAGGTCCACCCACCTCGTGGCTTGTCTGTCTGCCCAGTGGCTACATGTTTCACTTTGATGTCTAAGTATCTGGGGGAGAGATGGGAGAGAAAGAGAAGCGGAATGGTTTGTGCAATATGAAGAGAGATGTAACTGGAGATAGGAAGGCTGGTGAAGAACAGCATGATGGGACTAGCCTGCATAACCATCTAAGGTCATGATGAAATCCCAGCCTATGCTGTCAATGAGGACCTGTCTGGGTCCATGGTCCTGCAGCAGTGGGGTCTGTGACAATGTCCATGGCTCACATTACTACCAAAGGCAAAGTGGACATTCATGGTCTGGGCTGCTGCTGGGACCATGGTGATGTCCAAGGGCTGTGCAGAACTGACCCTGCCTCTCAATGGCTGCAGCACTTAAGAGAGCAGACCCTGCACCTCACCTAGGCTTTGGAACAGCTGGCTTTGGTGGCTGGGATGCAGGCCAGTGGGTTGGCCTATGGTGTGATTGCAGGAGAGCTGGCCCTCTGCCTCATTTGCTGAATTGTGATATGGAGTGGAAGAGATGCCTCCTCTCCTTTCCCTTCACTGCCTTCATTGGATGGGAGAGATGCACCTGAGGTCATGAGAGCAGGAGATCAGAAGAACTGGCCTTGCCCCTTGCTGGGCAGTGATAGATAGCTGGACCCAATAGAATGAGCACAGGAGAGCTGGAGCTGGTCTGACCCCTTGCCAGTTGCAACAGGCAAGTGAGCTGGCCCCACCCTTCACCTGAGCAAAATGGGAGAACTGGCCCCGATTTCATAGGCACAGGAGAGCTGATGGGCTGACAAACTCAGCTACCATCTATGCCCAGATCCAGGGCTTTGAGTTGCCCCTCCCCAGTATCTAACATATCTATTAACTGCTGCAGGGCATGAAGGGGCTGGCCCTGCAGATCCAAAGCTTCTGGGTCTTCCTAATACAGGGTAACAACAGGATATCTGAGAGGAGTTCCAGTGAGGATTCAGTATTGACAGTGTAGCAGAAGCCAGAGGCCTCAAACCAGACCAATGACTCATTGCAATGAACATTTGCAAGTATAGATGTCTGGGCAAAAGGGTAGACTGTACGATGCACTGTGAAACACTGCAGCTTCCACAGTGAGATGGTTTTCTTTTTCTGTTTTTCTTTTTTCTTTTTTTTTTTTTTATATTTGCCTTTTTATTTTTTGTTTTCTTTTGGCAGGGAGGTTGCAAGGACAGAGAGTACATACAAAGGGATGGGGAGATGAGTGGGATTGGGGGGCATTAAAAGTCTTTTAAAAAAGAAATAGAATATGCTTCCCTATATCACTCCTAGATAATTTAATAACCAACACTATACATCATGAAATAAGAAGAAAGTGAACAATTCTGCAGGCCAAATTTAGTTGAAAGTAAATTACTTTCAAGTTGAGTGAATTTTTCTGCACAGATATTTCTAGCTGTGTATTCCACAGAGAGGGCACTGACAGCAGACACCAAGTCCTGCTTGGAGAAGCAATTAGTTTACAATGGTTGCTTACAGGATCATGGGTGATTCTAAGGCAGCTAGAACACTTTGGAATCTTACCCTGGCATGGGTAGTTATCTCACTAGAGTGCCTGTGTACAACTTGCAGTTAGCTCTGCTGAGGAGCCTCTCCTGTGGGGCAAGTAGACCATGCCACCAGACAGAAGAATTGGTAAAGTTGAGCAGGCTCAGACCCTAGGGAATGGTAAAATTGAGAACAGTAGGAGTGGGACCAGATTCCTGCCAAACTACCTGACCTGGAGCATGTAACCAGGACACCCCTTGACTGAGAGGACCTTGGCCGTCAGTCACATTGTATAAAAACCTGAATTTTTCATGCTAATGAAGTATCTAACAGACTGAGTGTTCAGCCAATGAGCATCTCTTCCTGAACATTGCTTCCCACAGAAGGTATTGAATCCCTGGTTCACCTAAAGTAAAGTGCATGCATTCACATTCGCCATCAAATAAAAAAGTTTAGACAAGCAAAGATCATCTCTTCATCAGGGATTACCAAAGGGGTTGGGAGAGGTCTTCCTCATAAAGAGCCATGCCTAAATCTCCCAGAGAGGGCCTTCTACCTTCCAGCTCCTCTGTACTCTTGGCACTCACTTGTAACCAAACCCAGTTCCACCCTCATCCCTGACTCTGCTTTCCCCATCCTGCCTGGAAACTCAGACTGGGAACCCAGTGCCCCAGCAGCATCTGTGTCCACAGGAGACTGGGTACCAGGGCCTCTATCTCAGACTCCACTGTTTCTCTCCCAGGGAAACACTGACTAGGACTTCTATTACAAATTGTGTTCTACCTCCCCTGAGCAGCTTGCTGGCAGCACTCTGGCATCCCAGATTTGAGGCAGACAAGCAGCCTCATGCTCTCCTTCCCAGCACTTATGCTTTTCTGATCCTGGGATTGGGGCTGTGAATCTCAGAACTTTCTCGCCGTCTCATCCTCCTCAATTTCAAGAGCTTCTTGGGCTTTCAAAAGTTATCTTCCAGGGTCTCTCTCATTCACTTCCTCCCTCCAGGAGGGAATGTTTAGGAAGAATAGCTACATAACATAATGCCTTGCCTTCAGAAAAGCAAGATCCTGGACTGCCTGGTTCTATGTAATGGTGGGGTTTCCAATGAGTCCAGAAACTATCATTCAGGAAAATATGTTTCCTAAGCAGCTTTGGATCCACTATCTGCTGGTAAGTTTATCAGGAAACTCATTAATCATAATTTCCTGGTTATATAGTGAATTATTTGGATATTAGGTGACTTGCTTAGTACATGACAAATACCTCTAGGCAGATGGAGGCATTTGAGTTGCCTTTTGTATAGAGAGCATGTGTAATCTTATGGAGGCAGAGTGAGTATGCTGACCTTTCCTTTCTGTCATTGCAGGCCACCCAGAAGCACAAGCAGTAGAGATGTATCAGAATCCTCTCCACTCTCCATCTATGGTGGTCTGAATAGGTATGGTACCTATAGACTCATGTTTTTTAATGCTTGGTCCATAAGGAGTAGCACAGTTAGGAGGTGTGGCCTTGTTAAAGGAAATGTGCCACTGTGGGGCAGGCTTTGAGGTCTCCTATGCTCAAGCTACACCCAGTGTAGCTCACTTTCTTCTGCTACTTTTAGTTAAGATGTAGTTTTCTTGGCTCCTCCAGCACCATGTGTGCCTGCATGCTGCCATGCTTCCCACCATGGTAACAGACTAAACCTCTGCAACTGTAAGCCAGCTGCAAATTAAATGTTTTCCTTTACAAGAGTTTCTGTGGCCATGTTGTCTCTTCACAGCAAAAAAAAAAAAAAAAAAAAAAAAAAAACCCAAGACACCATCCCACCCACTCTTGGTCATTGTAGATGCTAATTTCTCTCTCTGGCTTCTGTCATCTTAGCTCAATTTGTTTTTTGAGATAATTATTTCCTCCAGCACTGTCTTACTCAGTACAGACATATATTCCACTTGTATTTAGGATTTAATGTTAAAAAGAGGAAAGCCTCCAGGCTAGAGTTAGACCTTTCTAAAACCATTGAAAGACTGAGGTCGCAAAGCCACTCCTTACAAGAATATGGCTTATAGGACTGAGGGTTTGAACTACATAGACAAAAGCTCTGCTCAAGGCTCAGCCTCCTGTGGACGTATGCCATAGACCTCATGGCTCTATAACGGTGTCCAGGAGAGAAAATTGACACAGAAATGACCAGCACATCCTCCCTCACCAATTGTCTTTTACTTCTGATTTCTGACAGTTCCTTTCCTAGATAAAACTGTGAACACATTTAAACTGTTGTCAGGATTATCTGGACAAGACTATACTCCCCACTCTCCTGGAAATACAAGATCAAAGCTGAAGAAATATACAAATTTTGAGTGTCAACGGTTAATTTGTACCAAAGTGATAACATTCAACTCTGATAAAAGCTGGCAGAGAACAAACAATACATGCTTTCTGCCTGGCAACTCAAGCCTGTGCTAGTGTTCATCCTTGGGTTCCATTGGTCACAACACATCTGTCAGTAGTAGAGATTAGGTTTGAGACTTGATTGTTCACATGGCCTGAAGTGAGAGAAAAGAAGGAATAGACTAAGTCAGTGGAAGTTCATATTCAATGTAGACAACCCAGTGATACTGTAAGGATGGATTCTTATGACTAAGCCTGTGTGCAGTATCTGTGTCTGATGCCTCATGATCTTCCTGTCTAAGATTCTGGTAGAGAAAAACCCTAAGGCAGCAGGACCTGTAATTGAAAATAGTTTTTGGAAACCACTGGGAGACATCTGAACTCACTCTATATTGGGATAATAGGAGTACTTCTGATAAATATTATTTTTAAAATATGTTAAATATTAGAATTCATCAAGAGTGTATAATGAAATATACTTATTGTCAAATTTCCATGAAGAAAATATAATGCAGAAATTTTTATTTTATTTTTTTACTGTTTGTAAAGGTAGTATTTTATTCTTCTAAGTAATTACTCTCAAATGTTGCCCCCTCTCCTGGTCCTCATCCCAAAGTTCTTCGCCCATGCCCTGTCCCCTTCGCCTCTGAGAGGGTGTCCCCTTCCCAGAGCATCCTGCTACCCTGGGCATCAGGTCTCCACAGGATTAGGCACATCCTCTCCCACTGAGGTCAAACAAGGCAGTCCTCTGCTCCAAAGTTCCAGGGGCCTCAGACCAGCCCATGCCCACTCTTTGGTTGGTGGCTCAGTCTCTGGGAGCTCCCAGGGGACTAGGTTAGTTGACACCTCTAGTCTTCCTATGGAGTTGCCATCCCCTTCAGTTCCTTCAGTCCCCAGTGAGTCCTGGGAGCCTCTCACATCCCAGGTCTCTGGGACTTTCTAGAAGTTACACTCACCCCAACCCCCACCCAACCCCCACCCCTGGCAGTGCATATTTCCATTCATTTTCATGGCCTTCTGTGCTTCTCTCCTGCCCCCCTGTACCTGATCTTGTCCCCCTTTTCCCCTCCCCCTCTTCCCACCCAGGTGCCTCCCTCCCTCTGCCTCCCATGATTTTTTTATTTCCCCTTCTAATTCGGATTTAAGCATCCTCACTTGGGCCTTTCTCTTTGTTTAACTTCTTAGGGTCTGTGGGGGTGTATCATGGGTATTCTGTACTTTTTGACTAATATCCACTCATCAGTGAGTACATACTTTTGGGTCTGGGTTACCTCACTCAAGATTTTTTCTATGTCCATCCATTTACCTGTAAAATTCATGATGTCCTCATTTTAAATAGCTGAATAGTATTCCCCGTTTTCTGTATCAGTTCTTCAGTTGAGGGGCATCTGGGTTGTTTCCAGCTTCTGGTTACTATGACTAAGAATCCTATGAACATAGTGGAGCACATGTCCTTGTGGTATGGCAGACCATCTTTTGGGTATATGCCCAGAAACGGTATAGCTTCAGATAGAACTACTTACAATTTTCTGAGGAACTGCAAGATTGCTTTCCTGAGTAGTTGTATCAATTTGCAATCCCACCAGCAATGGAGGAGTGTTCCCCTTTGGCCACATCCTTGCCAGCATGTGTTGTTGCTTGAAATTTTTGATCATAGCCTTTCTGATTGGTGTAAGGTGGAATCTCAGATCAGGGTCATTTTGATTTGCATTTGCCCGAGTACTTTTTATTTAAAAATTTAAGCAAAAAAAGTAAAGCAAAATATTGCAAATTACAAGCCTTTTATTCTGACAGATGTGCACAAATCTTACCAGCTATGGTTTTTACTTATTTATTTTATCTCTTAAGTAAAACTCCAACTTTATTGAACAGAGGAATAAATGGGGTTTTCAGGTTTTCACATCATGGTTATATTTTAAGCCATCTGATCCATGACAGTACTTATCAACACAAGATGTTTGTCTGTTTTTGTCATTTGTATTTTATTTAATTTTATATTCATAAATATACTTAAATCAATTCGTAGTGCAAGGTAACACATGGCACACATGCTGCTTAAGCTGGTAATAACGGCTAACAGCTCTATAGTAACTTGCAAGTCCATGTACAAATTTGAATTTTATGCAAAAATTTTGCTTTTAATTTTTACATTACTTGGACCTAATGTCAATTAGAGATAGACAAATATTTCTGTTTTTTATCTCCCACCCAGAACAAAAAAAAATTGTGATGTAATATTTTCGTTATGTAAGACTTCCGTCTTACATTTTAGTAAGACTGCCATATAGTCTTTTTTAGAAACAAAATGCCTGGGGTGCTAATGAAGGAAAAAGTTTAATAAGTTTATTTATTTAAATCAAATCCTCCAGTAAGAAATGGAGAATCTGCCGTCTTGTCTTAGAAGGCTGTGTAAATAGTTATCTGTCAAAACTGCATACCCTCATGAACAGCTCAGCAACATCCCCTTCCTGGAAACATGAGCATTCCACATCACAGCTCCCAGAAAGACTTTTAGAGGCCTCAGAATTCTGTGTCTTCTCTAGCCTGCTTCTCTCCGGATTCCACCCACGCTTGGTTAATGGTTCGCTTCCTCGTCGTCATCGTCTGCGTGTCTACAAATTTTCTTTAGAACATTCATTAATCCCTCACTAGGCTCTGCCTCAGTGTCATAGGAAGGCTTTTCTTTCTCTTTGCATTCTTTTTCCACCTCAGTTAAGTTGTCCCATCATGTGTTTTCTGATTTTTTTCTACATAGGATAATAACTGTATCAGTCTTGACTTTTTTTGAACTTTTTTCCACAGAGATAGGTTTCAAAAGAATTGTTCACAGTCATGGAGTAATTCTTTTTTTTTTTTTTTAATACTTTATTTACATTTCCAATGTTTTCCCCTTTCTAGGTCTCCTCTTTGGAGACTACCTATCCCTTCCCCCTCCCCCATCTCTATGAGGGAATTCCACCTCCCACCCACCCGCCCACACACTCCCATATTCCCACCTTGACATTCCCCTTTACTGGGGCCTCTCCTCCCCCTGATGGCCAACAAGGCCCTCCTCTGCCACATATGTGGTCCGAACCATGGGTCCCTCCATGTGTATTCTTTGGTTGATGGTCCAGCCTCCAGGAAGACC
>JAPYYD010003081.1:0-14574 GCA_028551405.1 Uromys caudimaculatus
CCCCCCCCCCCCCCCCCCCCCCCCCCCCCCCCCCCCCCCCCCCCCGGCAGGGAGAGGAGCCAGATGTGGAAGTGTATGCCTTTAACCCCAGTCCTTGGGAGGTGGAGACAGGCGATCTCTGAGTTTGAAGGCAGCCTGGTCTATAGAGTGAGTTCTAGAATAGTCAGGGCTACACAGAGAAAACCTACCTCAACAAAACAAAACATAGAAAAAAGAAAAAAAGAAAAGAAAAGAAAGAGAGGGGGCACTGCCAAGAAGAAGATAGGCAAATTAAAAGCGAAACCCCAAGCATCGGTGTCCATAAGCTTTCTGTGTTGGAGAACACTCTCATTCAACACCTTTTAACTTAGGATATCAACATCACAACACTAGGACGGGGATACACTGTAACTGCCGTCCTTAGGAAGTTTCTACTAAAATGGCAGGAAAAGGAATTTATGAAAGAAACCCACTGCAGGGCAGTCCTCCCCCAGTCTGCCTACGCTTGGGAGGTCTTTCTTGCTTTCTTTAATAAATCTATTTTGCTTTAGTAAAACACACACACACACACACACACACACACACACCGTGGGGGCTGGCAAAAACATAATTGAAATGGACACCCAATGGAGGCCATTGTTGTGGGGCACTGAGAAAGGGAACCGAAGAGTTGGACAGAGGAAGCTGGTGGACCAGAGTGAAGAAGCATGCTCTCTCCTAAAAGACAGCTAGGAGACTAAGGCATCCCAGCCCTCAGGGAAGCAAGTGACTGGCAGTGTGGGTGCTGTGTGAAATGTGGTAAAACTTTCTGGTCCTGTTGGCTCACTACCAAGGAGCTTGTGGATGACTGAGGCTGGGTTTTGTCTAGTGTTGCCATGGCTAACCAATAAAAGCCAATTCCTGGAGAGCTTGGCACTAAAAGTGTTCTTGGCTTAGGAATTATCACCATCAGGGTCTTACTACCTAGCCCTGGCTAGGTGGAACTTGCTATGTAGACCAAGCTGGCCTTGAACTCTCCAAGACCACCTGCCTCTGCCTTCTAGTTGTATGCCACTCTGCCTGGTGATTTTTGTTGCTGTTGTTGTTAGAATAAGTGCACGTATAGGTGAAGGGGCATGTGTGTGCGCACACAAGCATACGCACGCACGCGCGCACGCAAGCATACACGCGCACATGTGTTAGGATGCTACTCAATTCTAAGATGTATTTCTCTATGTATTTTATGTATGTGAGTGCTCTATTTGCCTGTATGTCTACATGACAAAAGAGGGCACCAGATCCAGTTTACAGATGATTATGAGCCACCTTGTAGTTGTTGGGAATTGAACTCAGGACCTCTGCAAGAGCAGCCAGTGCTCTTAACTGCTGAGGTCCAGGACTCGATTCTAAACCTAAAACTCATGAAGGCATCCAGAAAGTTTCCAGTCCTGAATCATTATGGGTTCGGGGCTCTCAGGGTTTGGGATGCTCGGACTTTGTATGTACCTTCTTCCAGTGAGCTGGGTGACTGCCAAGGGAAGCTCCGGCCAAAGCAGGCTGGGACCCTGGGGAATGCCAGAGGGCAGGCCTGAGAATGGATGCCTGTGAACTAGGCCATCCTCACTGTCCACCTGGGCTCACATCCACATGGCCTCACCCACCTACAATCCGTTCACCTCACTGTCCAACGCTCGGTCCTACCTGGGCCCTCAGTCTTACCCTGTCCCCCTAACTATATTCTAGCTTGCTGAGAGGCAGAGACCACACCACAGAGATCTGCCTTTTGTCTTTTGCAGATGTGTGAAGCACTGAACACTAAGTCCAGTACAGGGTCCAGGACAGCCCAGGAATTCTTGAGAAGCTGCCATTTGGGAAAATGGAATCAGAAAATACTATGTGTAACTAGAAAATGTTATCTGGTACACAGTTTTCCACTTTTGGCTGAGTATTATGAAGTCTGTGTTGTTAGGCCACGCACTAAGGTACGCTTCCAGCCCGAGTCTAAAGGCACTCACTGTCTCATTCTCCCTCAGAAGATGAGTTGGTCAGAATGTTAATTAGATCAAACTTTCAGTTATTTCATCCCTCCTCCTCCTCCTCCTCCTCCTCCTCCTCCTCCTCCTCCTCCTCCTCCTCCTCCTCCTCTTCTTCCTCCCCCCCTGCATCTGCTTACAAGGATGCAGAAGCAGGTGCAGGAAGCATCTGTTCTGAGCACAAAGAACAGGGGTGTCCCTGACACACGTGCTACCCACAGGAACACACCAGCCCTGTGAGATGTGTACAGCAGTCTGCTCACAGCACCTATTTAGATCCTGTCCTGGTGTCAGTGTGACTTAGACATCCATGAAAACACCTTCTAACACCCAGACTGAAGCACCCAGAAGCTACACACTTGTTGTCAAGATGAAGTAACTTCACAGAAATAAATATAAAGATGTGAGAAGATACAGCCAAGAAGTAAGAACTGTCAGAAATCAAGCTGGGAAGAGCGGGCGTTCACACACAGCGAGTGCAAACCTGGGACCCGGACAGCTTTCTTAAAGGGGAAGGGGGTAGCATGACCCTCCCGTACAGAGGTGGGCCCCAGAGGGCGGCCTCAGACCAGCTCACCTGTTCATGCTGTCGCTCGCCAGCTGGACCCTACAATCTATCTGCAGCACGGTTTTATAATCCACATACGCGTTCCTGTATTGCTCTAAGGTCTCATAGGCCATCGCTCGCCGTAGAAGAGGCTTCACTGAGAATGGATGAAGTTCGAGAGCCCTAAGAGGACAAGATATTACATGTCATTTACCTTGAGAAGTATCCTTTACTTTATATTTAGCTAAGTAGACTGTAGTGCTGGACCCCCACGCATCACATCTGATATTCTGCTCTGGGGTCCTGGCAATCTATCAGAAAGACAAACCCCAAAGTTAAACAGCCATCACATTGTCCTTGAACCCACTGACTAGAGAGCACGCTACTGTCCTTGGGTCACAATGAGGTGTGAGTTCCCCAGCACTGCATCAGCCTCCTAGGCCCCCACAGAGCCAGGATGACCCAAGACCCAGAGCAAGGCTTCTAGACTCTTCTTGTGGACAGATTAGAAATAAAAGTCTTGCAGCTAAGGAAATGGAACCAAGATTCCCTGCACCACATAAAACCAACTACACCTATCTGCCTGCTGTCCCAGAGCTTAAGAGGTGAAAAGAGATTTGCTGGGGCTCACTGGCCAGCCAGCCAGCCAGCCAGCCAGTCCAAAAGAGGCCTTAAGCAGGCAGTTCTGAGTTCAGTAAGTGACTTTGTCTCAAATAAATGGGGAGTGACTGCGGAGGACACTGAATGCTGACCACTGGCCTACACACACACACACACACACACACACACACACACACACACACACACCTTTTAGACCTTGGGCTGGAGAGATGGCTTGGCTGTTAAGAGTATGCACTGCCCTTCCAGATGACGTGAGTTTGATTCCCAGCATCCACAGAAGACAACTCACAACCATCACCTGTAACCAGCTCTTCAGCTGTTCACACAGGTGGCACACACATGCACACACAATTTAAAATAAGTTCCTTAAAAAATTAAATCCTATAAAGAATATCTTCACAGGTTAAAAGGTTTTCCTGGTTTAAAATGGTTTTGTTATTTTGAGTCAGGGTTTACTGTAGCCCAGGTTGGCCTCAAACTCTGTAGCTTAGGATAAACTTCAGTTCCTAATCCTGCTGCCTCCACCTGCCGGTTGCTGGGATTGGATTACCGTGTGAGACATGGTCCCTGGCCTCTCTTTCATAGTCTGACTTAAAACACCACCACTTATCTGGGAATGAGAGTTCATGGGGCTCCCGAACAGTCAATATTTTACTAATAAACTATTCTCTGTTCATACAGATTCAAATACATCCATATTTGAACAGGTTCCTGAAGGCATATCATTCTCTGGCATTAAACCTGGAGAGGACAGGGACCCCACAGGAAGACCAACAGCCTCAACTAACCTGGACCATTGGGGGCTCCCAGACTAAACCTTCCAACCAACGAGCCTACTAGGGCTAGAACTAGCCCTTTCCCCTAACTGGGCTGTCTTATTTGGCTTCAGTGGGAGACGATGTACCTAGTCCTGTAGTGACTTGAGTTGCCAGAATGGGTTGATACCTGGGAGGGGGGAGTCCCCCTTCTTAGAGAAGGGGATGGGGGAGGGGGCTGTGTGAAGGAAAAAATCTAAGGATAAAAGCACCCCACTAGGTATCATCTCCAACTCGTCCTGCAGGGACTCTCACCAGGTATCAAAGAAAACACCTAAGTAGGTCAGCCCACACAGAGGTCAGCCTTGACTAGCAGAGCCACATTCCTTGGCTGAGAACACAACTCTAAGGTCACTCTTCCTAAGCTAAGGCCTGCCTCCCTTCCCAGCAGGTCCTCTGCTCTCCCCCAGAACCCAGTCCTCTTAGTCTAGCCCCAGTGACACAGGCCTGGGGTCCCACCTCAGTTTCCTCTTAGGAAGTACATTAGAAAGAAGCAATTAGGTGAGGGGATGCTCACTGCCCGCCACAACGTGCCTGTCAGTCACACTCATGTGACCCTCGCAGCCACAGCAGGGCAAACGTTAACAGGTTATGTGGGGAAAGAGCCGAGATTCGGGGCATCTGATTGTGTTCACAGCAGTGTACTCACACCATGACAGACTTCAAGCTGCCCACCTGACGTCAATTAGCTCATGAAAGCCTAAAAACAGAGCAGTTGGCTAATGGGAGCCAGCATAATTGTGGATGGAGACAGGCCAACCCAAAATATATAAACACTAATATATTAAACTTCAATCTATAACACTGGCAAAAACAAAAACAAAAAAACAACCAAGTAATGTAAAGCCTTCTCCAGACACTGGAAGCACAGACGCTATCGCCTTACCCCACATCAGTAAGCTGACCAAGTCAATGGCGGAAACTGTTTGCCTTATAAATGGGGACCATAGATTTATTGTCCAAACTTCTGAGAGTTAAAGGTGTGACATTCTCTAATTATATGAAACAGCAGGAGGAAACCAGGCCTGTCAGTCAGTCCTGAACATCAGTCCTTATTGTTTTCAGATGTGCTAATTAGTAACTTCTTGCCAAAGGGTTTATCACTTAATGGTGAAAGAAAACTAAATGTTTGGATTCATGTGCCTCTATCCATCCAGCCTTGAAGGTTACTGAGTATCATCAATGAGCGAGGTGCGGCAGACGGCCAAGAGACTAAACCCACTACACTGAATGGGCTGGGAGCTGACAGGTACAGCAGCATCAGAGCCAGTGTTAGAACCTGCCTGCCGATAGCCAGGATGCTTGGAGAGACCCACCATGTAGGCCAGCAGCTGAGCAGAGCTGGGAGTATGACCCATATCTAGAACAAGGTGGGAAAAGGCCTCGAACGCAGGGATAGGAGAGGAAGGAAGTGGTCCAGTTTGGGGAGCAGGTGGTGCCAAGGAGGGCAATACTCAGTCACTGAACACTTGCTGGAGACAAACTGAGCAAAATCCAGTAGAAGTTACCCTGGTGGCAAGTGGCCCAGAGCGAGTTATCTCCCGTAATCCAGAAAGAGAGGGAAAATCCATGGATTATGAGAGAAGGGGAGAGAAAAGGTTTGTATAATTCAATAGTGTGTGTGTGTGTGTGTGTGTGTGTGTGTGTGTGTGTGTTTAGATGTATGGATGTTTTACATTCTAGTCATAATACCTTATGACCAGTCTTAGGAAACTAGGCTCTTACATAGAAAACTTGGGATATTAAACATTGCCTTCTTAACATTGGCATTACAACTGTCTCTTGACAAACCTGGAGCAGGTTTACCTGTTACAATCCTGGATGCAGCCCCTGCAGTTCCCGTCTTTGAGGTAGCATGCCGCTCTATTTGAATACAAGATGCTTAGCTCATCCGCATTTGCACTTCCTAAAACCACATTTAATTAAACACAGTTAAAACCCGTTAGCAAAATCACAGTTCTCCAAAACGAAGGGACTGCAGTCTCAGCAGCACTGCAGTCAGCCCTACAGCCTGCTCATCCTGCAGAGTTCCCAGTCCCCGCACCTGCCACTGCCACACACCTGCCACACGGGCAAGGTAGGACAGAGACCCGTGCAAACCTGCCTGGCCGGCACAGGCTCCGCATTCCGAGGTATTGCTCACGGCACCCTTAGTCAGCGGGAAGGAATGCGGGCCAGCGCCTGTCACCGTGGCTCCCCTACCTGTGGGTTCCAGCTGCGCTATCGCCACCGAGTACTGTGCGGCTGCCTCCGAGAACTGCCCGCTGCGGAACAGCTCGTTGCCGCGACTCTTGAGGCCGCCGGGACTGTCTACCGCTCGCGGCTCCTCAGGGTGGTGGTTGTCGGTACCGGCCGTCACTATCTCTCGCAGGCCTCCCTGCTGCTCGGCTCTGGGCCCCGGTGTCCGGCCCCGCCGCGACCGCCTGCCACCCTCGCTCCGGACCATCAGCTTCTTCTGGATGTTGCCCATAGCCGCTGTAGGGAAGGGCGCGCAGGAGGTGAGTGCATCCCCGTCCCGCGATCCAGCCTGGCCGGTGCGGGCGGTGTCACCCCGCGGGCGGAGTCCCGGCTCCCCGCCACCCCAAGTGGGCGTCCTGCTCGGTCTGCCCCAGGATCCCCGAGGACTGGGTCCAGCACCCATCTGCACTGAGAATAACCCCTTGACTGCTGGAGAGCAAGTGCCTGGGAGCTGGCCTTTCGAAGCCATCTCCTATACCAGACCACACCTGTCCAGGTAGAGCTTGTATTTATTCCCAATTCAGGAATGAGTGAAGTCACTAGAACTTGATCCACACGGTGACGATTATGCCCAAGTGCAGGGCACCATCTTCCTTATGGGAACGAGCTGGGAGGAAACGGTCATTTGAAAGAAAAAGTCTTTTCAATTCATTTCAGAGTGAATTCAGCAAAATCAGAAAGTATATAAGCTTAATGAATCCTTAAAAATAGTAACACTTTCCATTCATAACTGTATGTGGTGGTGCATGACTATAATCACGGCTCTCGGAGAATATGACAAGTTCCAGGCCTGCATGGACTAAAACATAAGACCATCTCAAAAACTAAAAACAAAACCGTGAATTTCCTACTCAGATGCCTTTATTCAAACTGAAGATTTTTAAAATTCAACTGCAAGTTTCAGGCATAGTACTTCAGCTGTGGTTTATTTAAAGCAGAGTAACTAAGTACCTCAAATCAAGGCCGAGTACTCTGAGTAAAAACAAAGTACTCTGAGTAAATCAAAGTTTGTTCTTTTTTTTTTGTTTGTTTTTTCAAGACAGGACTTCTCTGTGTTGCCCTGGAACTCACTCTGTAGACCAGGCTGGCCTTGAACTCACAGAGAAAACAATGCTTTTTTTAAAAAGGTTTTAAAAGCTGGTGCTGAAATGGAGGCAGAGGCAGGCAAAGCCCGGGAAGCAGCCAGGGCTTCGCACTGAGACTTTGTCTCAGACAAAACCTAGCTCACAAATACCTGTGTTCCCAAGCATTCTTTTTAACAGCTTCTAATCTGACTTTTCCTGGCTGTGTTTTCCATCCTCTTTCATACATGGAAAGGTCTGAGAGAGCAGAGAGAATCATGTCATCTCCTGAGCACCCATGGTGACTGACCGCCCGACCACAGCCAGTGGGCCTAAGGACTATCAACACAGTATAATGGTAAAGACAATAGCTTCCTCCCTTCTTTTTCTCCCCAGACAGATTCTCATTCATAGCCCAGGCTGGCCTGTACTCATGACAACTCTTCTGCCTCCACCTCCTGAGTGTTAAGAGATTACAGGAGTGAGTCACCCTGCTCAAATGCAAGGTTCATAAAGCATCCAATTTGAATCACTAACCAGAAGAGGCTCAATTTTGTAACAATAGAAAAGATTTTTGATAATCAAAATAAATCACAAGACTGGATCCAGTAGGAAAACAGAGCAAAGCTCCAGTTTTCACTGGTAGCTACAACTCAGGCCCTCACTCCAAAGCCCCTGGGTGTAAACACAATTGGGAGTAAACTGGGAAAGAGAAGGTGATGTGGGGGAGCAAGGGGGTGATGTGGGGGAGCAAGGGAGGGCACCTCTGCTTGCTGAGAATCAAAAACAAATAAAACGAAACAAGAAACCAAAGGGTTGGATTTTTTGTTTTTTGTTTTGTTGTTTTTTTATGGAAAGGTGAGCACAGGGACCTATGGTCTGGCTGGGAACTCAGTGATGGAACAATGCGGGTGGACTGTCAGGAGGCGGTGTCATAAAAAGACACTTACTGTCTCTGCAGTTGCCAACACAAACAGGATCATCAGAGTATGGGTGTGGGGAAGATCCCCAGGTCCTTGGAGAGATTCCTGAGATACCCACCTACAGGAGTCTCTTGTGAAGATGGAAGAATGTCTAAGGTGACAGAAGACCAGGAGCAGGGGGGGGGGGGTGTCAGCAATAACGAACATTAGGAGGGGGAGTGGCCAGCAGTGCGGCCTTGGATAAGGGAGTGGTACAGACGGAAACCACTAATGGTCAGTCTGAATGACACACGCCATGACCAAGAGGGATGTCTCTAAAGAATGAAAATGTACAGGCCAATATTGATAATAGCCAGAAGCCGGAAACAACCCAGATGTCCCTCAGCAGAGGAATGGATACAGAAAATGTGGTACATCTACACAATGGAGTACTACTCAGCTATTAAAAGCAATGACTTCATGAAATTTGCAGGCAAATGGATGGAACTTGAAAATATCATCCTGAGCGAGGTAACTCAGTCAAAAAGAACAAACATGATATGTACTCACTGATAAGTGATATTAGCCCAAAAGTCCGGAATACCCAAGTTTCACTTTACAGTAACCGCTGGACTGAGAGTGAGGTCCCAGATGGAGGAGTTGGAGAAGGGACTGAAGGAGCTGAGGGAATTTGCAGCCCATGGAGGGAGCAACAGGGTCAACGTCCCCCCCCCCCCCCCCCGGTCCTCCTGGAGACTGAACCACCAACCAAAGAATACACATCGAGGGACCCATGGCTTGGACCACATATGTGGCAAAGGAGGGCCTTGTTGGCCATCAGGGGGAGGAGAGGCCCCTGGGCCTGAGGGTGTTAGAGGCCCCAGTAAAGGGGAATGTCAAGGTGGGAATAAGGGAGTGGGTGGGTGGGTGGGTGGGAGGGGGAATACCCTCATAGAGGCGGGGGAGGAGGGAGGGGAGGGGATAGGGGTTTCCAAAGAGGAGACCTGGAAAGGGGGAAACATTGGAAATGTAAATAAAGTATCAAAATAATAATAATAATAATAAAAGAAAAGAAGAAAAAAGAGAAAATGTAGAGGCCAGAGACATGGCTCAGTGGTTAAGAGCACTGGCTGCTTTTGCAGAGGATCTGAGTTCAACTCCCAGCACGTGTATGGTGTTTCACAACCATCCATAACTCCATTTCCAGGAGACTCTGATGCACTCTGAGAGCACCGGGTATGTGTGGTATAATTACCTGCATGCAAATAAAACAATCTACATAAAACAAAAGGAGACTTAAAAGAAGAAGAAAACGGTAGCTCAGTGTTAGAAAGCCAATCAGTTGATTTCAAATGTCGTGGTGCACGCCTATAACCCCAGCAATCAGAAGGCAGAGGTGGGAGAGCTCAAGTTCCAGGCCAGCCTGGTCTACATAGCAAGACCCTGTCTCCAAAACTAAGACAACAAAAAGCTACATTGTATGTTTGCATTGGTATGAAACAAAAAAAAATATGCAAAACCATAAAAGCAAAAGTCTGGTGAGGAGGTGGGCAGGCAGCTGGGGCTCTGGATGAGGGAGTTCCTGCTAACAGGAATGAGCTGCTTTGAGGGGTGATAGAAACGTCCCCGAGTCGCCAAAGTCGCCAAATTGAAAGTTATGTTGAAGAGCAGAAGGGTGTGACTGATTCTTCTTAAAACTGAAAGCCCTTCTGTCCAAATAAAGATAGATACCCAAGCAGGGGAGGAATGATGGAAAGTGTGTGTGTGTGTGTGTGTGTGTGTGTGTTGTCTCTGTGTCTGTGTGTCTGTATGATTGTGTCTGTTTTTGTGTTTGTATCTGTGTGTTTGTGTGTGTGTTTGTATTTTTGCATGTGGTGTGTGGACATGGGTGTGTGTCTGTGATCAAAGCCAGGGCATCATTTATTCTAGGCAAATAGCCTACCACTGAGCCTTACATCACTGTCGTCAGAAACCTGAGGCAGGGTGGCCGTCCTATATTACTAAATAGATTCGGAAGATGTTTCTCTCTGACGGTCCCTGTGGCAAGTGCCCTGGATGCAGTGCTAACCCCGCCCCACTCCTCCCGCCCTGCCTTCAGACCCTCAGAGTGGAGCTTCAAGAGAACAGACAGGACTACATAGAGAGCCCGGAGAGGAAGGAGAAAAAGAGAAACAGAGAGAGGGAGGAGAGGGAGAGAGAAGGGGAGAGAGGAGGGGGGGGAGAGAGGAGAGACAGAAGAGACAGGGGAGAGAGAAGAGGGAGAGAGAAGAGGGAGAGGGAGAGACAGAGGAGAGACGGGGGGAGAGAGGGAGAGAGGGAGAGAGAGGGAAGAGAGATAGAGGAGAGAGAGAGAGAGAGGAAGGAGAGGGAAAGAGGAGAGGGAGAGGAGAGAGAAAAGAGAAAGAGCGAGACCATCTCTGACTCATCATTCTGTGCCTTTGCCATGATAATGTATATAACAGAAGATACTTAAATATGTTATAGTCAAAAATGTATATCAATATTTTCAAAACACTAACTTACAGCAAAGGGCACTTTCTTCCTCTATCTTAGCCACTTTGATAGAAAAAATACATTTAATTTTCATAATTAATAATAAATGATTATACTAGTAATTTCCCTAGTGGTTGTCTATTAACATGCCTGTACATTCGGTTGACTCATTTTGTAACCCGTTCATATCGTAAGCTCATTAACCCTTTGCTATCCTGGTCTGGAGTTCACCTTCAGTGGTTCCTATGCTGCCCAACAGAAATGAGTGGTATTATCATGTTTATGTAAATCAGATTTATCTTGGTCTTTTTGATTTTGTATATTGTTGCAACTCTTAGAAATCTCTGCCTTATACCTCCAAATCCTGTGGAATTTTAGGGCAAAAGAAATATTTATGTTATTTTTCTGTTTGTGAGTGACTTTAACTTTCTTACATTTCACTTTAAACAACAACGGCCCTATAAAAAACTAGATGTTCACTTGTGTGTTTGGTTCTTGAGACTGGGCTTATGGAGCCCAAGCTGGCCTTGAACTTGCTTCGTAGATAAGGGTGACCTTCTGATCTCCTTCCTCCATCTCCCAAATGCTGAGATTATAGACAAAAGCTACTATGCCAGGCTCAGATGCTCACTTTGATTGCTTTTCAGACTGTATAACTAAAGAGATAAAGTACCAAAGCCATGGCCACGTCGTAGTGAACGTATCCAACAGTCCTGCTAGGGAAGAAGAAACACACACAGATGGAAGCCCTGAAGGGGACCAGGAACTCTGGCCAGCCGGCAGGAACACACGTTCTACAAAACAGAGGTAGGAGGGCAGGTGAAGAGAACCTGCTGCCCGTGCAGTCTCAGCTTCCGCCAGAGAAAAGGCTTCAGCCACTGCCACCTGTGGCTTCTGTGCTCCTTCCATTGGATGAACTGGTTAATTAATATCAGGTTAATTCCCAATGAGTGAGCTATTGACCAGAGGCCCCAAAGGTACCCAGAACCACGCAGGCCATCGCCTATGCCTACCACAGCTAGATGATGAGACCCTCACACTAGCTGCAGATCTTGACCAGGAAACCTTCCCTGTAGGCTGGTGCCTTGTGCTGCATTCTGCATCTTATAACACCAACCTGCAAGCAAAGATTGCTCTGATGCAATAGTGGGAGAACTACAGGGTCGCTAGCCATTCTAAGTTTGAGGTCTGCTCCATAGCAGGAAATCTGCTCATGGTGTAGCAAATAGGGTAAAGACCCATGATTAAGAAATCACAGGCTCTCAGGAGACCAGACTGATGTCGTCTTATAAATATTCATATTGTTAAATACTTTCTAACTATTAATGTTTGTATTCATAGATTTTTGCTGGTTAGAGAAAGTTCCTACTGTGCTGGGTAGTAGCTAATACAACGATGCATTACTTTTCAAAAGCAAAAGTGACTATGAGTGCTCAGCCACAGATGGGACGTACATATCAACACACCTACACCCAAGGTTTAGGGACAGAGAGACGGGATGCAGGCAATTAATTGCTGTGAAATGCTATCCTCTGGTCATTACATGGCTATTGCACACACGACCCCACAGCTGCCATGATTACCTAAATAAGACCTGTACAAGATCAAGCCAGTTAATTCCAGTGTGGCTAAGGGAGGGGCTCCCCATGTCTTACTCCTAGCCAAGGTGGGGGCTCCCCATGTCCCACCCCTAGCCATCCCAGATGGTTGCTGGAAGAGGAAGGGCCACTTTCTTTAGGAGGTTTACCACTGGTTGGTTCCCCATGGCCAACGCATCCTGGACTCAGTGGGTTAAGTACATAAATGACAAAATATAGAAGTGGGGCATAAAGGGGGCAGAGAGAAGACAGGGAGTCCTGGGAGACAGTTGAAGCTGGGAGGGGCACAGACAAGGAGTCCTGGGGGACAGCTGGCATGGGGAATGAAGATATAATCGAGATACACTGTATACATGCATGAAGTCTTCAAAGAAGAAACAAAATAACACTGAAGAACTGGCCCTGGCCACTAAGGCGGAATTTGTAACCAAGCAGCTGCCCTGGCCAAGGAGATAAAACACTTCTTGCTACATTTTTTTCCTGGAACATAAACTATAATGATGAAGAATTCATTGTTCGACTGTCTTATGATCAGACATGTAAAGATTCTAACTTGCTAATATCCTTCTAGACTGTAACATAACATTATTTTCCTAAAAGTAACTTAGATTTCTCTTCTCATGTCCAAAGATCAGGGACCTCTTTTCAAATGTTATCAGTCAAGTCACGTGGCAGAGGCCAGCACAAGCCTCCAGTTGTGGTAATTCCTCCTTAGAGTGAAAGAGCCTCCTCAGAGTTCTGGCTAGTCTGGGCAGCCTGTGCATTACTGGCTGATAAAAGGACACTCTTCAATGTTTCTGTTTTTCTGTCAGGACTTTTTTCTCTTTTCTGAATCTTACTTCACTCATCCCCTAATCTACAGACAATCTCGGTAAGGCGACCAAGTGTCAGCATCAGAAATGGTTCTCACAGAGCAGAGATCTAGAATGTAACCTGCCACAACCATCCTGGTTTAGATCCCTAACTGTAGTAGTATAAAGTCAGTGGTAGAGCACTTGCCTGGCACACATGAACCCCTAGCTTCAGTCACACGCGCACACACACACACACGCGCACACACACACACACACACACACACACACACACACACACACACACGCACATGCGCACACAGATAAACAAAAGAATGCTTTATGTATGCCAAACTAGGCTATGCTGAGAGTGTAGCCTGGTGATGTTTGGCACTGTTTAGTGAAACTTCTTTGCCCACAGTCTGCACCTATCAACCACTTACATTATACAGACTGAACTCAGAGACACAGAGTCACATTCCAACCATCTGACCCAGAACTGCACCAATGTGACAACTTCATCTTTCTAAATGCTCGCTGCATGATCTATAAGTACAAGTAAGACAGACAAGCAGAGTAGTGGACAACTGTAATCCCAACACTCAGAAGACAGAGGCGGAGAAACAGTTATGAGTTCAAGGCCAGCCTGTACTATGTACTGAGGACCCTATCTCAAACAAAGCAAGGCAAAACAAGACAAAAAAAAAAAAAAAAGATGTGTGTAATTATAATTGCAGTTTCCATGGAAAGTAAATAATTCTGTGACGCCCATCACTATTTCAACTGTCTCCTCCCTCCCTCCCCCTCCCCCCAAACACAGAGGGGGGAGGGTAAGGGACATTCCAGTTAGGATAAAAAAACAGAACAAAACAAAACCAACGAAACAAAGAACAACATCACTGCTTTCCCCCTAGCAAACCTAAGAACTGTCCACCTTTAAGAAACCCATAGCCATCCTTAAAAAGCCATCCGTTGGTGAAGGAAAGGCCCAGGCACCATGACACACTGCTGCAAGCCCAAAGGTGGGGCGGTGGAAGCAAGCCAGTCAGGGATTCAAAGTCACCAATATTGAGAAATGGGAGCAACACTGGCCATAGTGGCTCATGTCTGTAACCCCAGCCTTCAGGAGCCTAAGGCAGGAGGATTGCCCTCAGTCCCATGCCAGCCTGGGCTACAGAGTAAGACCCTGTCTCAAAACAATACCAACAAAAAGAAGTAAAAATGAAAAAGAAATGCCCACCACACTACATATGCTGGTGAGGAAGCAAAAAGCCACAGGGTTCGTAAGAAAGAAGGAGCACACAGCAGCACAACACAGGGCTTCATAGAGAAGGAGGGAGCACACAGCAGCACAACACAGGGCTTCATAGAGAAGTGGGAGCACACACCAGCACAACACAGGGCTTCATAGAGAAGGAGGGAGCACACACCAGCACAACACAGGGCTTCATAGAGAAGTGGGAGCACACACCAGCACAACACAGGGCTTCTTAGAGAAGTGGGAGCACACACCAGCA
>JAPYYD010003082.1:0-14573 GCA_028551405.1 Uromys caudimaculatus
GGTGGTTTCCAAAGAGGAGACCTAGAAAGGGGGAAACATTGGAAATGTAAATAACGTATCAAAATAAAATAAAATTATATATACACACACACACACACACACACACACACACACACACAAAAAAAAAAAAAAAAGGAAAAAGAAAATGCCCTATGCCTTGTCATGCATCAATGGGAGGAGAGGTCCTTGGTCCTATGAAGGAGAATCCAGGCAGGGAGGCAGGAGTGGGTGGGTGGGTGGAGGAATACCCTCATTGAAGTCTGGAGGGGGGGGTGGGATAGGGGTTTTGGGGATGGGGGAAACTGGGAAATAGGATACCATTTGAAATGTAAATAAAGAAAATATAAAAAAAGAAAAAAAAAAAAAGAAATCCTCTTCGTTAGAAGACGAAGAAAGTTTGTAAGAGGCAGAAGGGTCATGGACACCACAAGAAAACCCACAGAATCAACTAACCTGGGCCCGTAGGGGGTCACAGAGACTGACCTGTCAACTGGAGAACATGCATGGGGCTGACGCAGGCCTTCTTCATATATGTTACAGTTGTGTAGCTTGGTCTTCATGTGGGACCCCTAAAGTGGGAACAGGGGCTATCTCTGCCTCTGTTACCTGCTTCTGGGACCCTTTCCCCTTACTGGGTTGCCTTGTCTGGCATCAATAGAAGAGGAGGTGCCTAGTCTTACTACAACTTGCTATGTCATGTCCTGTTGAGGCTAGCCCTTTTCTGAAGAGAAATGGGGGAGGAGAGGATAGTGCAGGGGGGTGGGTAGGTGGGTAGGTCGAAGGAGAGGGGGGAGGGGAAACCAGTTGGGATTATAAAATAAATAAAATTTAAAAATAAATTCCCTTCCTTTTTGGATAAATCTAATTCCTCAGAACTGTTTGGATTATTAAACAAAAGAAGCCTTAAGTACTATATTTAATCTTCAGTGTATAATGTACATATGTCACAGGTCTTCAATGAACAGCTCCATTTGGGAATCTCTTCATTGTGTGAGGACAAATTTTTAAGGATATTGCCAACTTTGAGATTTCTCACAGAGGGAAACGTTTCTGAATTAGAACACAACAGCATGCTGCACCGTATCATCTCCAATACAGACAACCACAGAGAGATTGTGGAAAGGGAACGTTAAAGAAACAGAGGCAGTTCCTGGAAATGGAAAAAGAAAAAGAAGCCTTTTCCAGTTTCTTGGCTTGAAGGGTATTGCCTTCTTAGCTTCAGAATTGCACGGTAGTGTCAGAGTAAGTGTGGAATCACTACCTCCATTACTGTAACGTCAAAAGTAGAATGATATCAGAAATACTCAATGAGGAGATGGAGACTACATCTCTGGATAAGTTGTTGGGGCTTTAAACTTACACGTTCATGTCAGTTCTAACCAGTATTGATATCTTGTTGACAGATACTATGCAGGTAAAATGTGATTTGGGTATTCTTCTATATATACAAGCAAAACTTGTCCTTTATCTAATTAACTCATCTAATTCTGTTGTCATACCAAGTTATACATTTCTCTGTATAATCTTTTATTAATAAAGTCACTAATACATTTGTTAACCATGATTTCTATGTACTATCCTTTCTAAACAATAACATTTAGGAAGGCAGGATTTTTTTTTTTTTATTTGTGATTCACTGGTATGTTTCCAGTGCCTAGAACACTGTGTCCATGGACACTCAGATGAACCATTTGAGCCTGGGAATATTTCTGGTAGTATCAAAGGCGATTGTAAAGTAACTATTGCTTTTTTATGGTATTTTTGCTTGCTTGTTTATTTGCAGTGCTAAAAATTGAACTATTTGACACACACATACCAGGAAAATGCTTTACCACTGAGCTGTAGCCTCATCACCAGAAATCTTTTCTTTCTTTCCTTATTTTTTTCTTTTTTATTTATTGATAGGATCTCCCTATACAGCCATGGATACTCTGGAACTCTATGTAGACAAGACTGGCCTCAGAGCTCATCAGCTTGCTTCTGCTTCCTGAATGCTAAGATTTTTAGCAATCAGGATCTGACTCTTATTTAGGATGATAGCAACATAACTATTTTGTTCATTTACTTTGCTAAAATAGTCAACAAACTTCAATAATTTATTTCTTGGTTACAAGAAATCTGAGTCTGCATGAGTTTCCAGGTAGAGGTCCTCCATATGTTGGCATAATGTGACAGCATTGACTCTTAATTCTACTTGCAAAGAAAAGAAGAACAGCACGCGTTGCTGGAGCTGTTAGGTGCTTTCATGGAATGTAGACATTCTATTCACATTCAAATTTACACAGTTAGTTACTTGGTGTGCTTGATTCTATAATGGTACGCATAGCTGTTTTGTGTGTCTATACAGAGAAGTGAACTAGAAACAATTAGTATCTCCTTGTCCATCAAACCACTTAAGGCACTGGAAAACTGAGAGTCATGTTTAAGAAATAATCAACTATCTGTTGACAGTGGAAATATATCACTATCAGAATTGAGGAAGGTATGATCTGAAGCTACTGTTGAGTACATTTTTGAAACAAGTGGTAATGGATATGGTTTCTGAAACGCTAAAGGACCACACATGTAGCAATTGTCTTCAGGCACAGAAGGGACAATTAAGTTTTTTAAGAGCATGCTTTTAAAAATGAAAGCAGAAGGTTAGGGTCAGTTCTTAGAAAGCATAGGAAGAATTGTGAAGGAGAGAAGAAAAACAGAATAGTATATGTGGCAGGATTTTCTTTGTCCAATCTATTTAAATATTAGTGCAGCAGGAGGCCTGTGATTGGACAGGGAAAAGGGAGGCAGAGCTAAGAGTTGCAGAGACCGCGATGGAGAGGAGGGAGAAGAAAAGGAGATGGAGGACAGAGCAGAAGAAGATTCTGGTCCCACGTGGTTTTAAATAGCCACAGGTTGTTAGGAATATCATATAGGGATAGAATAATTGGGATAACTTGTCTAATCTAGGTGGGCAGCTTGTATCATTATCAATTGGCTCAGAAATTATTGTGTGGGCATCTTGGGAATTGAGAATTTGTTGATATATAAATCTGACTGATTAATCATAAGTTTCTAGGGTTTTATTTTACTGGGTTACTGGAAGGTGGGACCACCGACCACAGGGGGATTATGACTGAGAGGGTACAGGCAGCACCGAACCAGCGAACTGGAGCTGGGAAGACAGCAATCGGTCACTGTTGGGGCTAGGCCTAGAGCCATGGAGGCAGCAGAGTTGGTGGGCAGAGAGTAGCTGAAGCAAGCATGAGAACGTGCCATATTCTTTTTAAATATTTCCTGCAACAAGTATACAACCGCGAACTCATAGAAAAGGGCAGGAAAGGGTTTTAGAAGCATTGACTACATAAAATGTGTTAAGAGCTGTAAAAGAGTTGCTTCTTCCTCTATGCTACCTGCCATCTCTTGTGTGGCATTGGGGCTCTGCTCTGGCTTCTGGTGAACACCAAGGTTGTCAAAAAGAGGCAAAAAGTTCATCCACCACTATTTGGATGGATATATCAAAATTAGGCTTGACTGGTGGAAAGCCAGAGGTATCCACACCAGAGTGTGGGAAAGAGTCAAGGGCCAGATTCTGATGCCCAACACCGGTTTTAGGAGCAACAAGCAAAACAAAGATATACAGCCCAGTATCTTGTTGAACTTACTAGACCACAATGTCAAGGAACAGGAAGAACTGATGTGCAACAAATATTACTGTGTTGAGGTCACTCACATTTTTTTTTTCTAATAAATAAAAGTAAAACATCTGATTTTTTATCTGACTTTTGTTTGCCATGGTTTGATGGGATAGAAACTCAATCGTAGACTGGGTGAAAGAATGGACATTCACAGCAGTGCTTTGCAAAACTGTTCAGCCACAAATGACGGGGCATGGATGTGAATGCTGAGTGAGCAGCAGCCTTGTTAAACTTACTGATAGTTAAGGGAGGCCTTTCTCCTTATCCATCCCTGACTTTCCATTCCACTTCATGAATAAGGAGATACGGTGGCTATGGTGTAACATAAAGGCTTTTGAGACAAGGGACAGACACTTTAAAATCTGCCATTGATTACCAGAAATTACCTTGAGCTTTATCTCTCTCACTATCTCAGTAAACCTGTGAAAGGGCAATTTTTAAAATCCCATTTTACAGAAGGGCTACAGAGATTCAGAGTCAGCAAGCTTATCATTAGAAAAGAACTTCTAATCAATCTTAGTTCTAGACTATCATTTTTCCTTAAATACTGTGATTTTCCAGTGCTGTCTTCACTTCTGCTGTGATTTGAAATGTCTTTTAATCTATCTCTCTCTCTCTCTCTCTCTCTCTCTCTCTCTCTCTCTCTCATCTATCTACCTTTAATCAGAAATTGAATGGATAAAAGTAGCTGTATATGTTATTGCACTTATTTTGGTGAAGGTATTTGCCATTTTTCCTCAAAAAATATATTAAGTAGTCATTAAATACCTCTTTAAAAATAAAGCATTGCAAAACATTCACAATCTTTTCAAAAGTCAAATGATCATGATTTGATATAGCTGAAAGTACCAGAAAACACACATTAAAACAACACTACTTCTTATCTTTGAGTGGCAAGTGCACAAGGTTTTTTTTTTATCTTGTTTCTATTCTGTTCGCACATTCCTCCACAATCACATATTTCTTCTGTAATCATAACACCTTCTTACAAGAATTTGCCGTTCACTTTTTTTTTTTACATAATAGCCATCAGATTAAAATAGCATTCCCATTTGAACTGTTGAGACAACTCAGCAAACGAGTTTTCCTCGTTTGTCTTTAATTTATAAATGCCTTAGTGTAGTGAGTTCTTCAGCCTAAGTTGGTCTGAGCCCCAGAGGATCACCATCCCTACTGCACAACAAAACAGAACAAAACAAAACACGCAGACCATCAGAGGTCTTTAGTTCTCATCTAAGGTACTGGAAATGAGTAAGATACAGAAAGCTTGGCAGGCAATGCATTTTGATTGAGTATAGACAGGGCTTGTGTGAGCTCTTTCTAGGAACCCTGGATTTATCTACAGACGCTCCGGTTGCCTAGTTACCAGAGCCATCTTCCGCGAGCTCCGCCTAGTTCTTCTAGGCCACGCCTACTTCCTCTTTCCTCCCTTTGACAGGGGGAGGGGAGCAAGGAGTATTCGGCCGCTCAGAAGCCCCGGACGTAGGTCTTCAGCCTCTGATTGGAGAAGCGTGTGGTAGGCGGTTCCGAGGGCGGGCCTTCCGAGCTTCGGGAACGTCAGCACGTCGACGCGGGGGTTTTCTCTAGAGTCTCGCTAACGCCGCTCCGGTGTTCCTGATCCTGTGTTCGGGCTGTCCAGGGGCGGTGGGTGGACGCGGTTAGGGGCCGGACCCAGCGATCCGTCCCGGTCACCGCCCTCCCGGCCTGCCCTCTGTCCAGTCCACCCTAGGGGAGCCTGAGGACGTGGGGCCCCTGAGCCGGGCTGGGGAGCTCGGGGCCCATCCCCTCCCGAGGCTCGGATGGGAGGTGGCGGGAGGAGAGACCTGGGATGTTCAGTCTGATGGCCAACTGCTGCAACTTGTTCAAGCGGTGGCGGGAGCCTGTCAGGTAGGCTAGGGCGTGGGCCCGCTGCCCTGAGGGATGGGGATGACCGCGCCCCTGGGCTTGGCCGGGCGCCGCCTCTTCCCAAGGCGTGGGAGGAGTCGGCCAGGTCTCAAGGATGCCTCCCTTCCCGAAGGGACTGTCCCTGGAGTGAGAGCTCAGACTTCTAGCCTCTCTCATGCCTGCTTGACTAAGTTTTTATCTAAGGCTTATACATGTATTATGAATTGCTTTACATTTCTTAGAAAGATGCGTGTGTGAACATGTCTGTGTGGAGAGGGGCGGGAGGGAGATAATTATCTATTGTAGTTTTCTTCAAAGCCTTTTGTGGTGGAGAAGTTTTTAAAAGAGAAGTGTGAAGTACAGTTTTCCTAATAAGCACACATCCCGTTGTAGCTTTCTCCATCTCATCTCTCTTGTACACATCTGAGAACACAACCGCTCTCTATTTTGTTTGGCTTTTTGGCTCGATTCCTTACTAATTATATGATTCAGCCACATTTGGCCCATCTTCCTTATTTATTAAATGAGGATAATATCTGTGCCTAAGAAGTGTTGGATTCAATTAAAGTGTGTGAAGAGTAGTGTTTTCTTAGCTGTAATTTAGCTGCAGTTTTCATGTACACTCTAGTATCACCTTCTAATAGAAAGAGCTCTTGCTTCATGTTTCATTTTTGCATCAGTGCATGTGTGAATGCTCAGTGCATATTACTTGGTGGTTTATTCAATAAATACTGTCAAGAAACATATACCAGGCACTGTGCTAGGATGGAGTCAGGGGAATTGGTGCTTCTGAAACCCAGAAGCCCAAACTATGGAGTGTATTTCTCTTTATAACTATTGACTTTTTCTACTTATGCCTTGGAATTGGACCACAGGCAAAATCTAGCAAGGTGTTTTAAAAAAAAAAAATCCAAACTTCACAGATATATGTCATAAAGATGAGAAGTTCTTTAAAGAATGCACCTAAAAAGCAACACTTCACACGTTTATAGGAAAATACATACCTATATTTGGAAAATAAATGTGCTTTAAATGAAATTTGGAATTCTCCCCCTCCCTTATTGCCTCTGTCTTTGAATGTTTTAAGTGTAAGCAGTAGAGTCACCTGTAAGAAGCGAAGGCGTGTTCCTCACAGTGCGTGCGGAGTGATTGGCTTTAGTATTTTGGCTGATTTTATAGCTTCTAATCTGACTTGAAAACCACAACATTTTCCACTCCTACTCTCCTCCGCTTACTTTTAAAGAATGATTTTGGAGGCGAGTATTGGAGCATGAGTATGATCAGATGTTTTAAATTCATCATTTGTAGTAGTCATTTTTCACAGTAATAACAGCGTAGTCTTTGAGCTTTGTTTAAAGAACAAGCCATTTAGAGAGGGGAAGAGGTATTGAATTTTAAGCACGAGACGTAACTAGATTTTACTAGCCAGACATCCTAAGATTCAGCCTTTCAAGTCAGGTGGATTTTCTTACTCAGCACTTGGATCTGTGCTACCTAAGCTGAGGTGCTGTAAGAGGAGAGAAGTATGGACCTTGCAAAGTTTTGTAGAGCTCTTTAACGGGCACTGGATGTTGAAATGATAACTCTGGCATTACTTTCTCTCTCCCTCTCCCCCACCCCTTCTCTCTGTGGTTAGATAATTTAAACTCGTGTAAGACTTGCATTAGCTTTCTGTTATCTCATGCTGCTTTAGATTGTATCTTAATATATCTCTCAACTGGGAATAGCACGAGCTAGCTCTACTGCTATTTAAAATGAACTTAGATTATGGCTAACTTCAGTATCATTGCCTAATGCCTGATTCACAATGGTGGCTGAAGATATGTTTACCAAATATTACCTATCATCTGCTCATCTGTTACCAACAACTATGCTTATATAAATAATCTTAGCATGGGTTCTATTTACTTTTTTGGAATAAAGGAGAAGCAAGTAAACTGGTTATAAAAATTAAAATGCTTTGCTTTTATGACTTAAAATAATTCATGAGAAATTGCTTCTATTATGCTTATGTTTTCTTTTTAGTTTTTTTAAGTTTTAGATGTGCTACTTGATGTTGAGATTATATATTTTCTACAAATATATTTGCAAATGTGAGGAAAGTGTAATGGTTACTAATATTCAGAATATGTAGAATAATAGGTTCTATATTCTTTTATCAAGTTCTCTTATCAAGCCCAGTTCTTCATTTGTTTAATGATAACCCACAGTCCACTGAGTGTATTAGATTTGCTTGATATGTACCCGGCAGGAGGCTGAGACCCAGTGTTAAGACACCCATGTGGATTAGTAATGAGGCTCAGGAACCCAGCCAGTTTTCAAAGAACACTTAGCATACAAGTCAGAACCCGAACCTAGGCTTTCAAGCTGCGTAAATCAGTGTTCAATTGACTATAGTACCAAATCCACAGACTTGTCCCAATAGAAGCCATATGGTACAGTGCTAGAGATTTCATTTTAATGTCCTTGAGATTTTAGAACAACCATGAAAACAGCATCCGTGTAATACTGCTAACTAAACTGCATAGTGTAGTGCAGGTGTGCCTGCGTGCCCACATGTAGTCATCTCTTTCCTCTGTGTGTGTGTGTGTGTGTGTGTGTGTGTGTGTGTGTGTGTGTGTGTGTGTGTGTCTGTGTCTGTGTCTGTGTCTCTGTGTCTCTGTGTGTGTGTGTGTGTATGTTTAGGATCCAGTCTGGACGGGTCCCACACTGCATTTGCTCTGATTCTTTCACCTTCCTCAGTCTGTAAGAGTTGCCATCTTTGAGCTTCCTTTGAATAGCATTGCTTAGGGCCTTTGAGGTTGAGACTGTGGTTGTTTGCAGGATACCCCTCAATTTGCTTTTTAGTTCCTTGTGATTTGAGTAAGGTGGTGCATCTCGGGGAGAACGGTGCAGACAGTATGTCGTTCATCCCAGGCAAGTGGCTCTACCATGCACATCAGCAGAGCACATCATATCAAGTGTGTTTTATTTCTGGGAAGGTTAGCCTTGACCACTTGGTTAAGGTGTTGTCCTCCACGTTTTTCAGGATAGTTGTTGTTATTTAAGTTTGATAGATTGGAACCGGAATCCTAGAAGTGTTAGCATTTTCCCATGTCCTAGTTGTTGATGATATATTTCTCACAGCATCTTAAGAGAGGAAAACTGCAAATATTAGAAGCATAGCTGCTGAGGTTATTTTTCTCATTGCTGTTGTCAAAACCCAGCAGAAGCAAATTATGACAAGAGGAATTTATCTGGGCCCAAGCTTTAGGAGAAGACCATTCCAGGGAGGAGGGCAATCAGAGCTGGCGTGGAGGGAGTGTGCAGCCAGGACTGCCATATCTGAGGGGGCAGGAAGCCGTAAATGGAGAGTGCTGAGGTTCAGGTGCCTTTCTTTCTCTTTCCCCTTCTTACTTAGAATGCTAGTTCCATCCACATTCAGGGCTGTTGAATCTGCTTGGGGCACCCTCACAGACAACTCAGTGGTGTGTCTCCTAGGTAATTCCAAATCCAGTCCAGTTGACAATGAAGAATTACCATCACAATGGCACCAAGTTGTCACTCAGCAAACTACCTCTGACCCTGATTGGTATATTAATTTATCTTCTTCTGTTGATAGCTGATGCTTTTCAGGAGATAGCTTTGCCTTCCCCCCCCCCCCCCCTATTTTCTTGAAGAGGAGCTTTCTCTTTCTTTGCCAAGGTTCTTAAGCCTATGCCCTGCATTCTATCTCCTCACTTTAGTTGTTCTACATTCTCTATACCACAGAGGGGACTTTGTGGGATAAACTTGTGTCGCTTTTGCTGTGAAAATCAGAAGTTGTTTTTCTCTTTAGTCTTCTGAGTTTCTTTTATATCCTTTTCCAAAGAACAGGTTTTCAGGCTTTTCTTGCCAACTAAAACAAACTCAGCTTGTTAGCTTCCCGTAGTTACTATAGCACATCTGAAAGTGGAGTAGCTTGAAACAGTACAGCTTTATTACCATCAGGTTCTAAGATCAGAAGTGAAAGATGGTCTGCTGGGTTGTATACCTTCTGGAAGCTCTAGGGGAAGAATCCACGTTCTATTGCCCTTTTTAACCTCAAGGGACTACCTGACTTCTTTGGTTCTCCTGTTCTTCCTCCTTCAAAGCTTGTAACACTTTGGTGTAATTACAGCACTATGGCGTAATGTTCTTATGTGGACTCTGTGAGTTCATCAGATCTACTTGTACAGTCCAAGGTATGCTCTCCATCATTAATCATGTCCAGAATTACCTTCATGTAAAGTAATGTGTGTACACAGAGGCTAGGCTAAGGACATCCTTGGAAGGACAGTGTTCTCTACCATGCTCTCCAGACCTCTAACCTTACAGCCACTAGGATCCTCCTCTTACCCTGGGGCTCTCAGTTCAGAGTGGGTTGTGGTACTGTCGCTACATCCTTCTCTCTCCTGATCCCATGACTCTCTGTATAACAGACTTCTGCCCTGTCCATTTAAGAGTTCTTATGCCAGTTGCTTCCTGATTACTAAATGTGATGGATTCTTTCTGACTTTTGCCCGAAATGGGCTCATATCATGTTTTGAAGCTTAAAACCACTTTTTAAAAATGTTAGAATTTTCTTCTTTTCCTATTGCCTGCTTCCTCTACATTACTTTACATCTTTGCTTGCCTTTATTTGTCTCCTAAAGTTTCCCCAAGGTTTTCTTCTCTTTTGTGTGACATGTCCTCACTATATGTTCAATCAGATGTTATGTTAGCCTTTCATCTACCCATATTTCTACTCCAGAGGGACTTGTCACCTGCAGAATTATCAGTCTGAGCACATCCATGATTGAGCCTGTGCCCTGTCTTGTTTCCCAGTCCCAAGGTCCTGTTGATTCACCTATATCTCACGTTATCGAATTTATTTTGTCTTCTTCTTACCCAAATCAGAAGTGAAGAGTAATTCTGAATACTAAGTTATAATTTGTTCTCCTATGTCAGTGCGTCCTGGAAGGCTCTCTGTTTAATAGAATATCTCTCATGTATTAGTAAGGGATACTTTCAGATATCAGAAACCGAGTAGTACCAACACCCTGCATAAACTGTATGTATCCAATACTACACACACAACCATGTATGCACACACACCAATGGTAAGCTTTAACTTCTAGATTTGGCATAGTAAGGCCTTAACAATTATAACTAATAGTAAAATTGGGTGGTTATGGCAATGTACTGTAGTAATAAAATGGGTATGCATGCCCTTCCACTTTAAGGCTTCCATTAAGTAAGATGAGAGCGACTTGAAAAGCAGCAGCTAACTGACAAGCTTACGGGATAACTAATGAATGGGAAGCATATATAGCATGGATGTGCTGAACAAACTCAGGGCATGATTCCGTGATTCCCACCCATGCGTGCCAGAGGGGTGATGTCTTCCTTGTACTAGTAGGACACACAATAGAAACGTTAGGACTCCATTGTAGAACTTTTTAATAATTTTTGAACACAGTTAATTGCATGCTGTGGTTTGGCTGAAGGCCCCACAATGGTCTACATGCTAAAGGCTTCATCCCTAACATGGTGGCATCAGGAAGTAGTTGAGTTTTAGAGATGAAGCCTAGTGGAAGGAGGTTAGGTCACCAGGGATGTGACTTCAAAGGGCACCATGGAACCCAAGGCCTTCTTCTTTTTCTAGCCTAGGTGCTTGGAGGTGTTTTTCCTCTGTGTATGTGCCCACCATGATATATTGCCTTTCAATAAGAAGGACTTGGGAGCTGCTTTTGCTTCAAGGCACTGACTATTTGGGGCCTATTTTAGTTACTTTATGGGTAACTAAAGGTGGGAGAAAAGTATAGTATCTCCACCTTTATTTTGTATTTATCAGATTTCACCCTTTACAATCTCAACTCCTGCTTATCAGGACAGGAAAGAGAAAAGTGAGTTTAGAAGAAGAGAGACTGCTATTTTATTGGTGAATGGTGAAATGTATAGGCCTTATGGTTTTTATGAGTCTAATATCAAGAAGGGCCCAGTTAAAGTCAGAAAAGTAACACTAATTTAACAAAGTCATCTTGACAACAAAAGTTATATAAAAGAGCAAACAATTTTATTTTAAATCAGAAAATATATGAACCTGGGTCAGCTGCTCAATATTTTCAGATATCCGCCTTTGATATCGCACAGAAGTTTTAATCTCAAAGACATCCTTAAGTGTCCTGCATAACCTGTTCATCTCCCTTCACTTCTCCCACAGGTCCTTGCTATTTGATAATATTTTTCTCCCATCCAGATTTTAGCATCTTCATTTGCCAAAGCTGTATTTCAAATGTTTGAGTAAATTGCTACTAACTAACCCATCCAGAAAGAAGAGCTTCAGGTAGCACACAGACTGCTTCTCATCGCTTCTGTGCTTTGTCATGTGTGCTCTCATTGTTTACATGGAGGGAATAGATCCCTACAGTCACCTTTTTTTTTTTTTTTTGTCCAAATGAATGTAAATAAATCTAGACCATTTATAGAAGTTGCTGAGGTCTTAATTTCCTAGTTAAGCTTTACCTACAGATTAGCAAGGATTATCTAGTGTGCTGCCTGCTAAACTCAAATGTCTGACATTCTTTTTATCTGTCTACTTCTTGTTTACCCTTAATAAAAATAGTGAGATTTTGGATTTTAAAAAAGTACCAGAGACGCATATTTGTATTTATGTTCAAATTTTAGAACTTGCTTCATGAAGTTTAAAATATTTTCAGCAATGTAGTTTTTCTGTGTCACATTTTGTCCTTCAGTTTTTTTGAGTAAACTATTTTATCTTTGATACATATAATATTTTTAACATTAGAAATAACTTTTATGTAATTATTTCAGTTTAAGTATTACCTTAAGTTGACAGATTTATTTATTCTTTGGCAGTTTCATAATACACAATACCTTTTTTTTTTTTTTTATTCTTCAGTCAGGATCCATTACAGATGGTTGTGAGCTACCATGTGGTGGCTGGGAATTGAACTCAGGAGCTCTGGAAGAGCAGAGAGTGCTCTTAACCACTGAGCCATCTTTCCAGCCCTACACAATATATCTTAATCATATCCATAACTTGAGCTCGAGTTCTAGGTAGTTTTGGGGCATTTGATGTGGGTGTTAGAATCAAATCTGGCTCCTCTAGAGTAGCATGTGCTCTTAAGTGCTGACATATCTCTCACCAGCCTTCCCCAGTATTATTTTTGACATATGTTAGATGAAAAGGAACCCTCAAATAAGATGTCTTCATGTACTCAGTTTTGGAGTATATTAGCCACTATACCAACTGAGTACATCAACTTTTACTACCAAAGTCTTCACCTTGAGGCAAATACTTGAGCAAATATATCATCAGACTTCTGGTGTCTTAATCGCGTCCCTTTGTTTCCTGATTCCTAAGAATTACTTTAATTTTAAAATACTTCTGTTTATTACCTTTCATCCATGAACATGTAAACTTTTTTCATTACTTTTCAGTCAATTGGGCATGGAATATAGAATTTATTGATCAAAAAGTTTATATGAATTAAGTTCAACTTAGCACTTTCTTGACTTAAATCCTATCCACTGGCTTCACCTAGTGCCTCTTCAGTACGGGGGAAATCCGAAAGGACAGTTGTGAACTGATGACGGTGGTCTGGCATTGTCTGCACTGGGGCTGCCCTGTTGATGAAGACAAGGTCTAGCTGAGGAGACTGTAAAGAGCTGCTTGGGGTGACCATGTGGGACAGAAGGTGTCATGGTCATTGTGCTTGGGGATGGCAGGAAGAAGCTACCTGAGCTTGATTCTGTATTTTTAACCAGAAAATACCCTGGTTAGATTTTTTTTTTAAAATAAACATAGGTTTGTTGTTGTTGATGTTGTTGTTGTTTTGGTTTCTTGCCTTCTAGACAAAAGGGTATGGGTTGAGACTTTCACACTATATAGCTTTGGCTGGACTGGACCTTGCTATATGGCTGGCTGAAAACTCAGAGATCCACCTTTCTCTGCCTTCCTAGTGCAGGGATTAAAGCCCAGCCACAGAGTTAGGCTTTATGAAGAACATATCACCTTCTTTCAGATGCAGGAGCTAAGGTGTGAGTATGTGGGGCCAAAGGATGGGGAAAAAAAAATCCAGGCTTTATTTGTGAAGAGGAGCCTTTGTCCCTGGATGCCTAACTAGGTGTGCATTTATAAAAGTGGGTAGATAATTAGGATAAATGTGCTTCCGGTTACTCTGTAATACAGTAGTGTCTGCTCTGGGTTTGATAATACTGTGTGATAAATATTCCCGTGAGAACCTCTTCGGCTAACTTCTTAGCTTTGAGTGTCTTGTACCTCCCTTGCTTAAGGCACAGCATGAAGATAAACGATATGGCGAAACACCTTTGAACTTTGGAGACATGGTATTTAAGTCAAAGCCTTAGTTAAGGATAAGAAAAATGGAGACCATTTAGGTCTGAGGTACTTACTTCCAGGTAGTAAGTACTAAGATCCCTCCTTTTCTTCTTTCTTTATTGAGATAATTTCTCACAAGTACCCTAGGCTGGTCTCTGTACAAATCTCCTGCCTCAGTCTCCCTAAGGCTGTGATCACAGGTGTGTGTTACTGTGCCTGGTGACCCACTGAGAGAGTTACAGAATTTTGCAGTATTTGATATTGTTCATCTTTTAACTCCTAGAAACTTTTCTCATCTCTTCTCCCCACCCCCACACCATTCCGAGCTTAAAGTGTTCTCATCTTCCTTGTCTTCTGGCCTGTGTCTTGTGCATATCCTGGGCTGTTTCTTGTGATGGATTAAGTTGTCGCTTACGCAACTCAAATACCTAGTCAAGATCTCTCACTTTCAGACTTCAGTCTTGAGAGCAAGCATCTGCCAACATGTGCACGGGGAACTACTTAACCCTCTTAAAGAATATGGACCCTCATACTCATCAAAGGAAAAATCTACCAAGAAGAACTCTCAATTCTGAACATCTATGCTCCAAATACTAGAGCACCCACATTCATAGAAGAAACCTTACGAAAGCTCAAAGAACACATCGCACCTCACACAATAATAGTAGGAG
>JAPYYD010003083.1:0-14571 GCA_028551405.1 Uromys caudimaculatus
AGAAACACTTCCATCTTCTGCCTCCCTGGATTTCTACCTACTAATGAGCCAGCTCTTAAATTTAATGATAACGCTCCTCTCTGGTTCTGAGTAACTTTAAGTACACAATATACACCCAGGATGTCCCCACACCTTAGTAATAGATAAGATGCATAGTATACATAACAAGAATTATATGAATGCTTTAGGAAAAATATAAGTTGAGTTTTGTTTCTCCAATTCAAATAAAATCTTCTTTAAAACTATTCGCCTGTGAGGAGAGCAATTAAAGTATGCCATTTTCTAAACCTCATTCTAAAATGATATGCAGATTTAAACTATCTCACATACATCTGTACATAAAGATATATATATATATATACATATAAATCAATAAAAAATGAATCAGGTATAGCCTATATATCATAACCCCCCAAAACACACACCGAGACACAATGTTAACACCTCAGAATCTACAATAAGAAGGAGAGAACTAACTCCCACAAGGTGACCTCTGACCTTCACAAGTACATTAGTGTATGTGTTCATACCCACCCCAAATAAAAATGGTATTTTTAAACGAAAGTCAGAGAAATGATGTATGTACACCCCAAGTATGGAAGTCTGGAGCTTTCTGGG
Source organism: Uromys caudimaculatus (assembly GCA_028551405.1). Classification (NCBI taxonomy): domain Eukaryota; kingdom Metazoa; phylum Chordata; class Mammalia; order Rodentia; family Muridae; genus Uromys; species Uromys caudimaculatus. The sequence continues at coordinate 619 of JAPYYD010003083.1, forward strand.
TGAAACACTAGTATGTGTCTGAATTGACAGTTTGAAGAAGCTGGAATCTGATATCTACCAGCGATGGCCTCAGCAATAGATGCTCCAGTCCGGGAAAAATGAAGCTTTCATATACTAGTATTCTTTCTCTTTTTATTCTTTAATTCCATGCAGGATCCCAGCCTGCTATAATGCTTTGATCCACATTCAGGACAAGACATACTCCTGTTATCTCTCCCAATCTTCCATGTAAATACCTCCACAAATATGCCACACGTGTACTTTACTAAGGCCATAACCAAATCTCAGTCCAGTCCTGGTCTCAATAGCAATCCATCATGACATGTGGCCATTCAGGTGCAGGGGGCATTTAAAGCACAAATAGCTTACTTGTACATCAACACCCGAGAGCATACGAAAAGTAGGAGGCATGTATATTCATAAAATATCCTTCATATATCAAAAAGGAAGGAAATGCTGTCCTTTAAAAACACTGTATGCAATCTCAGAGCATTACATTAAGGGAACTAAGTCAGACACTCATACCACATGTTCTTTCACATACAAGGAAATGATTTTAGAGGGACCGGAATATAAATAGGCATTGAGGGGGCTACAAGCAATTGGGAAGAATGGAAGGGGAAGCTGGGTAGATGGATTGGTTACAGGATGGGCCTTGTCACTGCAGATATGTGCACAAAGGGAATGGCCGAGTAAGGCTCATGTATTAGTATGATTAAGGCATAAATACTTATAGTAAAAAAGGAGGCATAAACATGCTTCAAAGGTCAAAATCAAAATGGAAAGCACCTGGAGAGATGCGCCAGTTCTCTCCTTCCTCTGGAACTAACATATTTCTTTCAAATAATTTGATAGTGTCATTTACTTATTCAAAGAAATGATTTTTAATTGACATATCTCAAGTAGATTGTTGTAAAAAAATTCAAATTTATTAAACACAGTGTTTACACAGAAGATTTGAATGTTACTTAATGCAAAAAGGAAAACCATAAGAGGAAAGTCAAGAGAATGATTCATGAGTTAAATACATACATACGTAAACGTTTGCACACTCACTGATAATATAATTTGAAAAACCAAGCATTCCAGATAGCATATGAACAAAGGGCAGAAGGCAAATATTGAGGAAAGACATTAAGAGTATCTATACATAAATCAAACGCCATTGACCAAACACTAAGGACAAGTGTCATTTAATAGCTACATAAACCAACTACATGAACATTAGCTACCTGGAAATGCCACAAACCTGCTCCCCTAACCCAACCCCTGCCGCAAGATCTGCATGGGACCTTTTGGTTTTTCTCTTTTCGTTTTGTTATAAGTTTCAGCAGTTCAATTTTGCTTTCTAAATGTAAGCTGCAGTAGATAAGTTTTATAAGGCCACTGAGTTAATTCTAACATGTACTACTAAATCTAACTATTAGCGCTAGTGACAGTACTTCTGTGTTTCTGCCAAAGGGCCTGATAATTCAATATTTACCACCTTGTAATGGTTGCAAGCCAACAAACTGATCAGAGCTCACTTGATGGTCAGGAGACATGGAGTTATGATGTGTACCAAACTAAAGGAAGACAAATGAGATGTATCAATTTCTATTATAATTTTTGGTAGTATAGGGAATGTTTTGTGTATGTTACATGGCATATGATCACAGCTTATCTTCTTCATTATCTTTGGAGAAGAGAGAATGAAGACACGATTCTATAGCTGCCAAGTCCTGTTGTTGCTGTTTGAAAAGAGAGGTACCAATAATTATTATAAGCATCTCTTCAAGGAAGACATCCAAAAGATCAAAAAGATACCTGATTTTCAGTATTAAGTATCTACTACCTACATTTTCTGTCACAAGTTTCTTCTTCAGGTCTGCCAATTCCTTTTCCAATCTCTTTTGCTCGACAGCATCAAGTATTCTGTGCTTATCCTCAAGGATGTGGATATTCTAAAACAAACAAAAAAGGCTACTTCAATTGGAAATCCCCTTTTCATGTCACATTCAAAACTTGCATAGTTCAAAGCTTTTACATTTTCAGTCAGTGGATGTTTGTTAGGAATGCCAAAAATGGTGACACTTAAAGAGATTTCCATGTGCAATAAAGGAATCAAGTGGGAGCCTCCTTGGCCTCAGAAGCTGGCTGCACCATAACCCCAAGTCCATTGCCCCAACACCTCTCTGCCCACCTTCATCAGACCTGCTGATCTTAAACCATACAGGTTAGATTCAGTTCCTTTACCCATTTCCCCTGCCGGGCTGAGTTCTCTTGGGCATACCAAGCTGCCCTGAGCATGCTTCAGTCTCCCAGACCTCCACTGTCTGATCACCTCTCTACCTGCCTCTCTTCACCTCCAATCCCCTCCCCAGGTGTCCCCTGTGGTATACCCAACTGATGGGAGACTTGCACTGCCCCCTGAGTACCATTGTCCAGCCCGGGAATACCCATAAGAGGCTTGCCACACCAGTATCATTGAGCTTAGGCCCCCACCCAATACCTACCCCAACAGGAAGAGATGGCCAAATGCCCACTTAAGAACACAATCAACCAGAGCCAGGACAATATGACAGCTTAGGAGCACAGATATTCTACTATAGCAAACCCTGGCTATCCTGACACAACCTAAGCACAATAAAATGATTGTATCCAACCTTATAAGGATGCTATAGACATTAAAGAGGAAATGAATGAATCCCTTAAAGAAATAATACAGGAAAATACAATGGAACATGTTGAGGTCTTTAAGAGGAAACAAATAAATCACTTAAATAAATACAAGCAAATACAATTTAAAAGGCAAAGGAAATAAATAAAAGTGTTCAAGTTCTGAAAAAGGAAATAGAAGCCATAAAGAAAATACAAAATGAGGGAACCCTGGAGATGGAAAACCTAGGGACGAGAACAGGAACGACAGATGCAAGCATCACCAACAAAGTGCAGGAGATGGAGGAGAGAATCTAAGGCACAGAAGATACAATAGAGGAAATTGATACATCAGTCAAGGAAAACGTTAAATCTAAAGAAGTTCCTGACGGGAAACATCAAAAACTCTGCAATACTACGAGAAGACCTATCCTAATAATAGTAGGAATAGAAGAAGGTGAAGAGTCCAAGCTCCGAGGACCAGAAAATATTCTCAACAAAATCATAGAAGGAAACTTTCACAACCGAAAGAATGAAATCGGTATAGACAGAAAAGAAGTTTGCAGAACGCAAGACTGGACCAGAAAAGAAAATGCTCCTGCTGCATAATAGTCAAAACCCCAAATCTACAGAACAAAGAAAGAATATTAAAAGCAGCAAGGGAAAACAATCCAGGTAACAAACAAAAGCAGACCTATCAGAAATACTCCCGACTTCTCAGTAGAGAGTCTAAAAGCTAGAAGGGCTTGAACAGATATCTAGAAACTTCTAAAAAAAACCACAGATGCCAACCTAGAAAAACTCTCAATCACCACAGGTGGAGAAAATAAGGTATTTCAAGACAAGTCGAAATTCAAACAATATTTATCCACAAATCCAACCCTACTGAAAATAATAGAAGGAAAACTCCAAACCAATGAAGATAGATACATTCAACTAAACACAGGAAACTATATTTCCATACCAGCGAAAACAAGGGAAGTCCCCCCATACACACAGAGCACAAACATCAAAGTAAATGGAATTAATAATCACTGGTCTTTAATATCTCTCAACATCAATGGACTCAATTCCCCAATATTATGACACAGGCTAAGAGAATGGATGCAAACGCATCCATTCAACATTCTACTGCAAACATGGAACACACTTCAGCAATAAAGGTAGATATTGCCTCAGAGTAAAGGGCTGGAAAAACGTTTCCTGAGCAAATAAACCCAAGAGTCAGGCTAGAACAGCCATTCTAAAATCTAGTAAAGTAGACTTCCAACCAGAATTAATCAGGAGAGACAGGGAAGGACACTTGATATTAATACAAAATATATCTACCAAGATTATATCTCAATTCTGGGCATCCATGCCCCAAACATAAGGGCACCCACATTTGTAAAAGAAATGGTAAAACTTAAATCACACACGAAACCCCACACATTAATAGTGGGAGACATCAACACCCCACTCTCACCAATCAACAGGTCATCCAGACAGGAAGTAAACAGAGAAACAATGAAACTAACCAATGTTATGAGACAAATGGACCTAACATATATCTAGAGAACATTTCACTCAGACACAAAAGAATATACCTTCTCTCTTAGCACCTCTTGGATCCTTCTCCCAAACTGACCATATAAACAATCACAAACCAAGCCTCAAAATACACACACACACACACACACAAACTTGAAATAACACCTTGTATCTTATCAGACCACCCTAGATTAAAGCTGGACTTGAACAACAACAGAAATGTCAGATTGCCTAAACACTCATGGAAACTGAATAACTCTCTACTCCATGATTTCTGGGTCAAGGAAGAAATAAAGGAAGAAATGAAATACTTTTTAGAAGTCAATGAAAATGAAGGCACAACATATCTAAATTCATGGGGCACAATGAAAGCAGTGCTAAGAGGAAAGTTCACAGTACTAAGTGCCTCCATATGGAAATTAGAAAGTTCTCATACCACCAATTAAAAGTACATCTGAAAGCTCTACAAAAACGAATTAGAAGAAGATGGGAAGGTGGAGGAGGAGGAGGAAGAGGAGAGGGAAGAATCATCAACAGCAGCGAACACACTGAAGAACAGTAGTAGTAGGCGGGGCATAGGGAAAAGTAGGGTGAACATAATCAATTGGAAAAAATGTAAGCAACACAAAGAACCAAGGAAAACAAGAGTTGCTTCTTTGAGAAAATCAACAAGATGGACAAATTCTTCAACACACTCACTAAAAGATAGAGAGGCAGTATCTGAATATATCAAGTCAGAAATGGAAAGGGAGACATAACAACAGACAAAGAGGAAATTCAACCAATAATTAGGTCTTACATCAAAAAGCTATACTCGATAAATTTGGAAAATTTTAATGATACGGATGGTTTTCTAGATAGATACCACTTAGAAAAATTCAATCTTGTTCAGGTAAACTATTTAAACAGCCTTATAACCCCTAAGGGAATAGAAGCAGTGATTAAAGTATCCCAACCAAAAAAAGCACAAGGTCAAGTGGTTTTGACACAGAACTCTACCAGACTTTCAAAGAAGAACTAATACCAACACTCCTAAAACTATTTCACAAAACAGATATAGAAGGAACACTGCCAAACTCATCCTAGGAGGCCACAGTCACCCTGATACCTAATCCACACAAAGACTCAAGGATGAAAGAGAATTTCAGACAAATTTCTCTTATGAACATTGATGCAAAATTACCCAATAAAATACTTGCAAGCCGAATACAGGAACACATCAAAACATCACCCACCCTGATCAAGTAGGCTTCATCCCAGGCATTCAGGGATGGCTCAGTATCAGAAAATCCATCAATATAATCCATCATATAAACAAATTTAAAGAAAGAATCATGATCATTTCATTGGATGATGAAAAAGCCCTTGACAAAAATCTAACAGCCATTCGTGTAAAAAGACTTAGAGTGATCAGGGATACAGGGCACAGACGTCAGCATAACAAAAGCAGTATACAGAAAATGAATGGTCAATGTCAAATGAAGTGGAGAGAAATATAAAGCAATTCCACTAAAATCAGGGACAAGACATGGCTGGCCACTCTTTCCCTATCTATTCAATTTACTTCTTGAAATTTTAGCTAGAGCAATAAGACAACTAAATAGTGATTAAAGGGATTCAAGGGAAGAGTCAAAGTATTGTTCTTTATGGATGGTATGATGGTATACATAAGCAACCCCCAAAATTCTACCAGATTATCGCTGATAATCATGTTAAGCAAAGTGGCTGGATACAAAATTAACTCAAAGGTAAAAAACTCAGTAGCCCTCCTTTATATAAAAGATAAATGGGCTGAGAAAGGAAGTAGGGAAACAGTACCCTTTAAATAGCTACAAATAGTACAAAATATCTTGGTGTAACTTTAACCAAGCAAGTGAAAGTGCTATATGACAAGAACATCAAGGCTCTAAAGAAAGAAACTGAGGAAGGAGTCAGAAGATAGAAAGATCTCTCATGCTGTGGGTGGAGGATTAACATAGTAGAAATGGCCATCTTACCAAAAGCAATGGACAGATTCCATGCAATCCCCATCATCATTCCAACATAATTATTTACAGACCTTGAAAGAGCAAACCTCGACTTCATATGGGAAAACAGAAGACCCAGAATAGCTAAAGCGATTCTGGACAAAAACAGGATTTCGGGAGGTATCAGCATTTCTGACCTTAAGCTGTACTACAGAGCAATAGCAATAAATACTGCATCATAATGGTATAAGAACAGACAGATTGATCAATGAAATCCAAGTGAAGACTCTGAAAAGAATCCACACATCTAAGGACACTTGATTTTTTTACCAAGAAGCCAAAAACCGCACAATGGGGAAAAGAAAGAATCTTCAACAAATGGTGCTGATCTGATTCGACATGTGGAAGCATGGAAAACGATCCATAGCTATCACCCTGCCCAGAACTCAAGTTCAAGTGGATCAAATACTTTAAAGTACAACCTGATAAACTAAATCTAATAGAACAGAGAGTGGGGAATAGCATTGAAGTCATTGTTAGAAGAGACAACTCCCTGAGCAGAATAGCAATGGCTCAGGCACTAAGATCAACAACTGATAAATGGGACCTCATGAAACTGCAAAGCTGCTGCAAGGTAAAGGACACTGTCAATAGGACAAAACAGCAGCCAACAGATTGGGAAAAGATCTTAACCAATCCTATATATAACGGAGGACTAATATCCAAATTTTATAAAGAACTCAAGAAATTATAATCCAAACATACAAAAAGAAAATTTAAAGGTGGGTTTAGAGGTAAACAGAAAATTCTCAACAGAGGAACCTCGAATGGCTGAGAAGCACTTAAAGAAATGTTCAACATCTTAGTCATGAGGGAAATGCTAATCAAAATGATCCTGCGATTCCAAATTATACCCATCAGAATGGCTAAGATCAAAAGTCAAGAGACAGCACATGCTAGCAAGGATGTGGAGCAAGGGGAACACACCTCCCTTGCCCGTGGGAGTGCAAATTTGTACAACCACTTTGGAAATCAATCTGACGGTCTCTCAGAAAACTGGGACTCCCATTTATTTTGAGACCCAGCTATACTGCTCCTGGGTATACACCTAAAACATGCCCCACTATACCACAGGAGCACTTGCTCAACTATGTTCATAGCAGCTTTATACATACATAATAGCCAGAAACTGGAAGTAACCTAGATGGCCCTCCAATGAAGAATGAAAAAAGAAAATGTGATATATCTATACAATGGACTACTACTCAGCTATTAGAAACAAAGACATTATGAATTTTTCAGACAAATGGATGGAAATTGAGAATATCATCCTGAGTAATGTAACCCCTAGTTAGAAAGACAATTATGGTGTGTATTCGTAAGTTTACATTAGCCATAAAGTGCAGGATAGCCTTGGTACAATCCACAGACTCAAAAACTGGGTAATAAAGAGGTCCCAAGTGAGGAGGCATGAATCTTACTCAAAAGAGAAAACTGGTCATCTGATGTGGATCGAGAGAGGGAACAGCGTAAGAGAAGAGGGGTATGGGGTTGAGAGGCGATCAGGTGTGAGGAGAAGCTGTGTGAGAAAGGCCAGGGAGTGAGAATGGAAATCAGGGGGTGGGGGATATCTCTAGTGACTTGTCTAGAGGCCTGGGCCAGGAGAGGATAAGGGGAGTCTCTAGTGTAGATTAGTACTAGAGGGGGATATAGAGACTGAAATGACCACCTCCTGTAGCCAGACAGGATTTCCAGAGGAGGGAGGAGGACATCAATCCACCCACAAAACCTTCAACCCAAAATTTGTCCTGACTACAAGATGTGCAGGGCTAACAATGGAGCAGAGACTGAGGGAACAACTAACAGACGGCAGTCTCAACTTGAGACCCATTCCGTGTGATAGAGAGCTAACCCCTAACACTATTAATGGGACTCTGCTATGCTTGCAGGCGGGAACCTAGCATGACTGTTTCCCGAGAGGTTTCATCCTGCAGCTGACTGAAACAGATACAGAGTCCCACAGCCAAACCTCAGGCAGGGACTGGGGAGTCCCGAGTGGGGGAGAGAAATGAGCAAGTCTGATGGGTCAAGGACACCAGAAGAGGACACACAGAGTCAAATAACCTGGAACCTTGGGGGCTCACAGAGCGTGGGCCACCAATCAGGGTACATGCAAGAGCTGTTCCTAGGCCCCCTACAAATTTGTAGCAAATGTGCAGCTTGATATTCATGTGGTTCCCCCAACAAGTAGAAAGGGGCTGTCTCAGCCTCTGTTCAGGCTATTGGAGCCCTTCCCTCTATCTGAACTGCATAGTTGGGCCTCAGTGGGAGAGGATGTCCCTAGTTCTGCTGGGACAAGATACCTGAGTGTAGGGAGGTACACAAGGGGGAGGGGAGAGATGGGCTCCCACTCTCTGAGGAGAAAGGGAGGGGGCAATAGGTGTAGTGATTAGTAAGGGTGAGACTAGGAAGAGAGGAGGGAAGGGACTGTGAATTAAAATAAAAATTGAATAAATAAATAAATAAATAAATAAATAAATAAATAAATAAATAAATAAATAAAAGAGAGTTACATTGTAGACATGAGTGAAGTATAGTCACAGAAGTGGGGGAAAAGGTGTATATTTCTATTGGGAACGTGAGATGGTGAATTAAATGAAATAGAAAGAGTAGAAATCAAAAGGAAGCAGACAGAGGAAGAGAATGCAGGACTGCTGCAGGAACCAGAGTATCCCCTGCCCTGTCCCAGGTACTGGCTTACGACGAATGATAGAACACGTAACATGATTTCTATTTCCATTCGACAGACCTGGTAGACACATTGCCTTATGAGCATTCAAGTTACACAGAACATCATTTATTTATTTATTTATTTTTTCTGTTCAGCCACAGAACAGTGAAGTGATGTACACCATGGGTTGCTAACTGTCACATGTGTGCCTGGAACAACTGAACTCTAACTGCCTAGTTTCTGCCATATTCCTAGGACATGGATAAGCATATAAATAAGAATAAACTAAAGAAGTTTAAAGTGGGTTTGGAAGGCGAACTTGCTGGGTTCTCTAGATGGAGACAAGAATTAGGGAAAACGTAAGCAAAGCAGGGAAACAGAGTGGGGGGGGGGTGCCTCAGAGGAACCTACTATACTGGAGACATGGAAGCAAAGACGGCAAAGGAAGCTTTGATTTGCAGGAGGGGGAAGTTTTTGAGGAGGGCAGTGGAAGATCTGAGAGTTAAGAAAGGGAGGTGGATACTTTATTTTGTACATTTTCAATGCAACATGAGGTGGAGACTATTAAATGAAAGAGGGATTGAAAGAGGGAACTCAGAAAAGACTTCCTATTACTAGCAAGAAATGATAAGGTCCTGTGGTAGTCCAGCAGCTGAGGGAGTTCAATGAAGAAGAGGAAAGAGTTTCTGTACAGGGCACATGAAACCCCCCTGTTGGTCACTTGCAGAGAGGAAGAGCAAGCAGCCAGTGTGATAAGTTCCCAATCTATTGGTCACATTTAACAGTGACATTTAGAAGAAACTGTTCGGGTAACTTTTTCTTTACAGTGTGTGAAGATGGCGTGTCTTCTGTATTTTCAATTGTTAATTCTGTACCTGCAGAGAACTAAGTGCTGGCAGGATTCTGGTATTGTCATTTCTATGGTCCATCAAATGGGTTTTCTATTTCTTAAATATTCATTCTTCCTCACCTACCTAAAGGCAGCCTAGCATTGCATCTGTGGTTGCCTAGCTGCTGATTGGTTATAATAAGGGGCTGATGGCCAATAGCTGGGCAGGAAGTAGGAGATGGATCTTCTGGGCAGAGGGAGGGATGCTGAGGGAAGATAGCAGAAGTGGGAGATTTTGGAATAGAGATGGAGGGAACAAACAGGGACCACAGAGGAACTGAGAAGGGCATATAGCTAGTCACGTGACTGACTGTAGGCCAGAAGGTCTGGTTGAGTCAGATGAGCTAGCTGGGTGAATGGCCAACAAAAGGCCTAAGCTGGAAACTCTGTAGAAGACTTTTTGTCAGTATTTGTTCTACTGGTGATTCTGAGAAGGTCCACGTACTGGAAACCCCTTCTATTTAGATCTTCAAGAAAATGGTTCTCGGGCTCAGTAGAGCTACTACGTTCTTTCCAACTTTAAATTCTCCATAAACACCTAAACTGGGTATAGGGAGCACTCAAGCTCTTAAAAGAATTTGGCAACTGCCACTTTATTAAAGCAAAATCAATTAGTTTTGAAGGAGATGCTCCGGATATGTTTGAATAACAGGGAAGAGGGGGAGTGGATCTGGAGGAGAGAGAAGGTAGTGGGGTACACTGGGAGGAGTGGAGGGAGGGGAACTGTGGTTGGGATGTATTGTATAGGAAAAGATTCTATTTCCAATGGGAAAAAAAAGAAAATTAAAAAGATATTAACACACGAAATACCAAAGAAAATTAGAGAAATATAATCTTCAAAAAGAAAAACAGTTTTTAAAATGTGACCTCCAAAGCACCTCTTAAACCCCTGAATACTGTAGCTTGGCATCAGGTCCTCTAAGCATAGTTAGCCCAAGTGCATACTTCTACTCTCACTAAAGGCCAATTCTCTGCACTTTTTTGTTCATTCTATTAGGTATTTCACTCATCTCTAATGGCTGTAAATTGTAACTTAAAGCCACCATTGAACAAGATTAATTCTAATAGTAAAATTCCCGTAGCAATCTCACATACTTTACTACATAATAAAAGTGGTCCTATTATGCCCAGTGTGGTGGCCCACACCAGCAATCCTAGCACTCTGGAGGCAGGGGCGCACAGACTGCTATGAGTTCAAGGCCAGCCAGGCCTAAGTAGCTGGACCCTGTTTCAAACAAACAAGAAACAAACAGAACAGAAAAACGTATTTGCTGTTTATTCTTGCCTATATTCCACTCAAGAAAACTGCCCATACTAAAGAAGAAAAAGAAAACCTTAAATTATTTATAAAAATGACTAACTTCCACTCTTCAAGTATCAACTTCAGCATAAAGACATCACAATGTAAATTAAACATCAACGTTCTCCACAGTGTGTTTAGATCTAGGTGAGGTCCAAATTTTACATTTCCTGATGTAAATGACTGATAAAACTAGATAAGTTTTCAAATTAAATATGCCCTTTTCAATCATGGTTAATCTCGGCAAGCATTCAAAATAGAAAATGATCAAACTCTAAAAGAAGAATTTAATAGCTCCCCCCTAGCCTCCCTAGACTCAGGAAGAACCAGCCGGTCTCCTCCTTTTACCTATACGCTGTGTCATAAGAATAGGAGTTCTTAGCAGCTACAATAAACAGACCTTTAGAAATTGATCAAAAATAGCTTTTGCTTCATCAATGGTTGCTTTCTGCGCCATCACAGTGTTATTCAAAATCTCTGCATGCTGATGGGATGAATTCTAAAATGTAAAAGAAAGAGGTGACAAAATAAAAGAAAGGTGAATATTGACAATCCCAACTGCATAATCTTTGAAGTAACACACATTAATTGCTGCTGGCATTTGCTACTTCAAATATTATGTTCAATGATTTAAGATAAATATTTTTCAACAGTTTTTGGCTAAGTTAAGTCTTTTTGTCACCAAGGTTCAAATTGCAAGTATTCTTGATGTTGAAGTCAACAGAGAATCCTTCCAATCTGTGAATTCCTACAGCACAGGAATATAAATATACTCCTTGTCTAGCATTCAGTGAGTATTAAATGTTACACATTACAACACGCACATAGATGAAACTTCCATATGCACCCTTTCTGCTCCTTGACATTGTCTCCATCTGTAATCTTGGCATAACCCCTGATTGATCTCAAAGTCATCCCCTAGAAATCTTCATCCACATCTATTAAGTATGAAAAGGATGAAAGGCACATGATAACCAGTTCTTGGCTACTGTTTTAGGACATTTTAGCAAAAATATGAAGGCAGAACTTGTTTAATATTTAACCAACACTCACAGTACATGGGTTACAAAGCTAAGCCAGATACTCACAACAAAATTGTCTTCTTCTTGGACAACTTTCATCACATCCTTTTCCCACTGTTGAAACAAAGGCTCAAACATCTTAGAATAGTTGGAACGAAGCAACTTCCTGTAAAACATAATAAGGAGCATGGTCTTTTCGTATGAGGGTAAGACAGACTACACATTCTCAAATAAAAGTTATTTGGCGTAATTCATACAACCAAAAGAACAGAGAAAAATAATCAAAATAATCTAATGGGAGAGAGAGAAAACTGAAGCCATGTGGCCCCATTATAAAACTATGTACTCCTAAGTCACTAAAAAAGAGGATATGTCACATGCCTTTCCTCTTGAACAGCAAGGATTGATTGCTATATAGTTTTTCCATAATTATTTATTTGACCTCTATCTAATACACTATGTTTTTCTCTGGCTAGATAATGTAGATTCTGATAGAGCAAGCTGATGTATTGCAAGTAACATATGCCTTCCTCCACAAGGACTGCCTAAGAGAACTCTTTCGTTAATTGTCTTCTCCCAGTCTCACCATGATTTTCCCAAAAGAATGGCAACTGCAATTTGAGACTCGTTCAAATTATTTGTAAGACTGTCATTACAATTTAAGACTCATAGTTACGACATATTAAGAGCATCTACATAGGCTGACTATTATCTGCTGTCCTATGCATAATGCTCTGGCACTGACCCTACAGACATGCAGCCAGCCAATTACAAAACAGAAGCACCACTGAATTTGACAGTAATAGAGGTATGTTGCTATCTAAAACGCAAGAAGCTGACCATATTCACTGTAGTCTACACTATATATCACAACTCTGCAAAACCGAGGTTCTAAAACTAATAGAAATTTCTGTTCAGAGGAAAATCAAGGTAATTACAGTTTTCAGGGGAAATTCAAAATCCAGGCATAGTGTTCAATGAATCGACATTTATTTGTGCTAACAAAGAGTAAGAAATTGCACAAGTTTTGAAATCCAAAGACGTCAACAACTTTACCTTTCCCTTTGTTGCATTTTAAAAATACGCCCAAATTTTTCATTCAGTGTATCAACAGAAGTTTTTATATCTTGGCAAAACTGTTTTCTCTTTGCAAGGAAAGACTTTGTAAGGTCACCTACACATGAAATAAAATCGTATTAGAAGATAAAACTGGAAGTTACTTTGTTCCCATACATTCAAATTGACATTGGATATGTTCTTTGAGCAATATCACAAAAATATTAAAAATTGATACAATAGGCATCATCCCAAAATGCAAGCTTTTCTGACATTTTTATAAATATTTCCATTTTCCTTCATCCTTCCTATTCAACCAAATTATATATGTGACATATGTGTACATATATCATATATATTATATGTATACATAAATATATTCCACCAGTTAATGTAGAGAAAAGAAAGGTCCAAGTCAAAATGCTAATTATTTTATATCATGTATATAAAGATGTTCAAAGACAACTTTGATTTTCTCTTCAGAATCACTTGATACAAAAGAATATAAACACTCAGTCAATATTCTTCTTTTTCAAATGATCATCTTAGGATGAGGTCTTGTGAGAACACATTCGATAAAACACACAAGTATATTTTAATTTGAACACTGCTAAAAACATACAAGTAAATATACAATATGAAAGTCAGTTTTGGACGCCAGGAGCCGGTAGCCAACGAGCGCCATAGAAAGGTAACCTCCCAGGAACTTGGAAGGGCCGTGAGTGGGGTTGAGGGGAGCAGCACCTCTCGCCCAGACCCGCTCGGATCTGCCGGGATCCGGGGCCTAAGAACCCGGGGACAGAAAAACTCCGAAACTTCCG
>JAPYYD010003084.1:0-14568 GCA_028551405.1 Uromys caudimaculatus
GGCTACAAAGCTGGAGAATGGTTCCTGGGGGGCCTGTACAATCTTTGTTAAATGTCCTCTAGCCTCTCCTTTAGTCAGCATCTTCCACGCCCTAAAAGCGGCTGTGGCTATTTGTGCATAGGCCTCCCATGGATAATCTATTTGATTGTTAGCATAAGAACCTTGTCCAGTCAGAAGGTCAAATGTGAAAAGCCTCTGGTTTCCCTCGGCATTAGCATTAATTTTCGCCTGTGTTTGAGAGGCATCATGCCATAATGCTTTCTATTCTAAATATTGTCCCATGTTGGGGAGCACCGCCTTTATGACTGTCTGCCAGTCCCCTGGGGTCATAGCTGCAGTGGTAAGTCTCTCAACTAGAGAGACAGTAAAGTTGGCATTAATCCCATAATTACGGACTGACTCTGCAAGCACTTTTATCTGATTAAATTCCATTGGAGCATGGACACGGCTTCTTCCGGCATCTTCGAATACCGGAAATGTCTGCCAGATCTTTCTTTGTTCCTCCTTTCTCTTTCTCTCTCCCAGGCCCTCTCGGCCTCTCTTTCTCTCTCCCAGGCCTTCTCGGCCTCTCTTTCTCTCTCCCAGGCCTTCCCGGCCTCTCTTTCTCTCTCCCAGGCCTTTTTGGCCTCTCTTTCTCTCTCTCTCTTCCTCCTTTCTCTTTTTCTCTCCCAGGTCCTTTTGGCCTCTCTTTCTCTCTCCCAGGCCTTCCTGGCCTCTGTTTCTCTCTCCCAGGGTGTTCTTTCCCTTTTCTCTCGTTTCTTTGGACTCAAGGTCCTCAGAAAGGTCTTGTTTCTTAGGCATGCCTTTTCCTTTACTTCTGTCTCGTTCTGTTTCTGACATGTTGTCCTGCAAATCCTCCAATGCTCCCTGTCCCGCCATTACTGTCGGGCGGCAGTTCTCCTCCTCCAAACATGATTTTACCAGCTTCCACAAAGACATGGGGGCCTTTGCTTTTGCTCTAGACAAGGTAATGTTAAAGAGTCTTTATGCTTTGGGATTGACTGCTTGGTAGTGCTTCCTAAGTCTGTGAATTGGACCATCTGTTTTTTCTCAAAGACCAATAAAGGCATATGAATTCAGTATTCATGTTTTTTTAGGATTTTATATATTTTGACACATCACATTCATTAGGAATTATAAATAGTGCACTTAAAACCCAGGTATACTTGATATTTTCTTATTAAAGCAATAAGGTAATATTAAAATCTCTCTTAATCCTTTCTGTTAATGTCCTGGCACAGTTGATCCATTATAATTAAAATAAACAAAATCAGAGCCCATCCAAAGAAACATCATTTCCTAATATGTATAGGTCAACAGACACAAATTTACAATCTCACCTTGTAAACATATGTTGACATGGAAGAATGATATGTGCTCTCTGCATCCTGGATTCTAGATCTGGGCTGGCTATACAACATCTATGCGAATAGATAACTCAGTTTCTGCATATATAAAATAACATTGGTTTTTATAGTGTTATTCAATTATTAGTGACATCACTTATTTATACGCTAGACTAGCTCAGTTTAGGTAAGGCATAGTTAGGTCTCCTAAGAGAAAGACATAAATGTGTTATTATTATATTTTCTTTTTTTAAAAATGTATTTATTTTATGTATATGAATACACTGTAGATCTCTTCAGATCTCTTCTGTTTTGATGGATAAGTAGCAGCAGGATAGTAGGTCAAGTTTCTTAATACTTCTTTCAAACCTCAGTTTTTCATCTCTTTTCCTTCGCCACTCTCATCTCCTTTGGGGACAATTTAGTGTCAGCTGTCACTTCAAAATCTTCCTTATGTATATTAACTTCAAATATTATAATGAGACAATGAGTTCTGTCTCCAGCATGTCTGCAAACTCCTTCCAGTGTGCACAGCTGTCACTGCAGTGACAGTACCCACTTTTCACAGGCTTTCCTAAAGAGAATCATTTTTTAACGATTTAAGGATTTCTATAAGGAACTTCTCTTTCTGTTTTCTTGTTGCCAGTATGCTTTCCACACAACCTTTAAAGTGTCTAAAGTGTAATCATAGAACCTACCCTGCATAAAGTTTCCAAGTAGCTTCCCATTCTCTGTAGAATGGAATATAGAATCTTTTAGTCATGTATCTTATCATATTGGTCTTATCATTAGAAGAAAGCAAAAATTTTCCCCTAAATGGAGAAAGCAGATTTATGACTAAAACATTTGTTTCTGTGAAAGGGAGTCTTCATAGATAAGTTCAAACCCTCTAAAAATGTGTCATTAATGTAAAATGAAAGAGAATATCCTCTTACAATAAAAACATCCATTTTTTGAGTGACTTGGATCCAAATTTAATAAAGTAGATAGAAAAAGCTAGGAACACACAACAAGACATGATGATAATAGGCAACTTTTTCCTAGTTGATGTATACCCAAATATCCTTTCTTGTCTGCTAAATAACAAGGTGGAAAAAACAACAGCAAGTACCTCAGACGTCTTTTGACTAGGGAGAGTAGGTATGGCACAGTTTTTGATAATTAATTCGAATGGGGGATATTAAGGGAAAAGTCCTCTTCCTCTTCCCCTTTCTCCTCCTCCTCCCCTTGATTCTCTTCCTTCTATTCCTTTTTCCTCCTCCTCCTCCTCCTCCTCCTCCTCCTCCTCCTCCTCCTCCTCCTCCTCCTCTTTTTTAATAAAAATGTTATTTACTAGTAGCCAAAGGGTGATATAACTCCAACCCAACTGGTTTTGCCACGGATTTGAATATGAAGCTAGGAAGAAAGAAAGCTGCTTTGCCCAGTCTAAGGCCACTCTGGTACTGAGCACTCACCATTATCATGGGAATTGCTGACCTTGAGACATCTGGTTATGTAAAAACAAATTGTTAATTCATTTGTTGTGAGCAGCCAATATAGTCGTACTCTAACAGGAAACTTGAGATGAATAATGATTCCATTATTGATTCCATACTACAGAGCACACTCCAAAAATTCATTGTCACTTTAAATTTTAATATTTTCACATATATCAAATGTTGAAAAGCATAAAATGCAAAATGATTCACAACTTTAATTCCATAGACTCTAATTGATTTTTGAGCCTCCAACAAACATTTAAATTTTTATTATCACTTTTAATCAAAGGACTGAAACAAAAAGAAATTTTAGTTTATTTCTCAAAGCCATAAATAGGTACATATAAATTTGAAGTACACTTAAGTTTCAAGTGATACTTACAAGTGGATGTCATTTTTACTTCTCAATTTCTTGCATTATTTTGCCGTTAATATAGTAAAACACCCAAAGTTACTTTTCTTATAACTGACAAAAACCTGGCAAAATTAACTTAAAAGAGACAAAGTTTAATTGAATTATGGTTTAGACATTATAGCCCATTTTGTGGGGAATGGTTGGAAACTGAAGAATGTTTGTTCAACGCAGGACAGAGGAGTTCAGAGCAGCAGGTTTATATCTGAGCAGCAGGAAGGAAGCATAGAGCTCTCAATATCTGAGTTAACTAGGCCCCACCTTATAAAGGTTCTATAACTTTTCAAAACAGTGTGTCTAGTCAGGGACCAAGGATTCAAACACACGAGGTTGTATGTGGGCATTTCACACAACTACAACAATAACTAATTTACTTTACAAACACAAAACATGCATTTACCTCAGAATTTTGGTGGTCCTGATATACTGGCTTGCTGAAACCTGCAGCTTGACTAAGTCACCTCCTAATGGGATTGCAATGATGAGACGTGTCAGTGCGAAGCAATGACATTTCTAAGTGATGTAGACAGAGAACTTTCTGAGTCCTTAGAATCAAGCTTAGACTCTCACAGACAAGTGCTATCAATAGCCTCGCCTCAAAAGGTTCAACCCAAACTGTTATCTAGAAGACCAAGCCTCTACATGTGGAGCTGTTAGTCAAAGTATAGGAGTTACTCTTCCAAACCATGGCAAAAATAAATTAATTAAAAATATAATAAAGGCATCTCTGGATACAAGATGTGAAAAAATTCACTGGGCTTAAAAGGTACAAGCGTGGCACAAGTTCACAGTTTAAAAAGCTGAACCATCTCTGTTCTAGGAATATGTTAAATGTACTCAAAGAATAGAAAATGCAACCGCACAGTTCCCAGCACCATCAAGCAAGACTCTTAAGCCAAGAGTCGGGTATGGTAACCAGCATTTTTAACTCCCTTGTGGTTCTAACATCCAATCGGAATTCAGAGTGTAGATCTAGTGGATAAGTATTTGCTTCCATTCTCAAGTGAACAAGCAGTAAGCTCTTTCCAAGGTTAGCTCACTGGAAAGGAAAAGATGTGATAGAATGTGGGACAAACTCACCCAGTGTGAGATACTAGATATCTTTTCCCATCCAGAACTACAAAGTAGCAGTCATACTGTGTGTAACATGGAGGTTACAACATCCCAGCTTAAGGTCTCTTTCTGCAGGCAATGTGTAGCCCTCTCATGTGGACAATATCTTTGGGATGCAGTGGCTCTCACAGAACTGTTTACAATGACCATTCTTCCAAGAGTGACACACAGACATTCTAGAAAATAGAGTGTTGCTCCTAGCTTGGCCTTATCATATGTGTCTGCACCTAGAACATTTTTGTAATCTTTTACTATTATATTTCATTTATTTCAAGTTTTTTATTTTATAAAAGTATTTATTTTTATATTTTACTTACGAATGTGTGTGTGTTTATGCCACACATGTGTAGGTGGCCGCAGAGCCCTGAAGAGGGATTTCCTTTAGCTGGAGTTGCAGGTAGGTATGAACCAAGGAATGTGGGCTCAGGAAACTGAATTCAGTGCTCTTTACTACTGATCTATCTCCCCAGTCTTGTAAGGTCATTTCTGCCTTGCATTATAAGCTTGAGAAAAGAATAAACACAAGTTATTGTGTTTACTATTCTTAAGTTATTTAGAATTGCACAAGAACTATTCAATGATAACTATAAATTTATTAATGCTTCAGTGGTTTTCTGAGGAGAGTTCAGTATTCATTATCTTTCTAAAAATTTGGAAACACAAGGCCAGAGATCCTTCAGATTGAAAGATCATAGTCTATTAGTGTCCAATATTCCAGTAATCTGTCAGAATATTTTGGTATATATATATATATATACATATATATATATATGTATATATATGTATATATATATATAATTGCTTAATGAAATATATTTAATCCTTAAATTATTTCTAAATAACTAAAATTTTTCATTTCAATTATTTTCAAATAACCAAAGATTTGTTTTATTTTTAAGGCAGAATTTGGTAAAGTTTCCAAATTTTAAAGAAAAATTAAAACATGGATAAACCTAAGGATGAAATGTTTTAATTGAAAGTACTAGAAATTCCAGACTTTACCCATAAAGTCTATTTTGAGGTCCATTTCTACAAACATCACTGCATATTTCAGTAAATGAAGTCATATTTCTATAAGGTATTTAAGTGAGGTTATAATTCTGTGGTAGAGTTATGGTCTTAGGGATACATAAGGCGTGTGAAGCTATTTAAAAATGAAATTCCCTGAACTACTAACCCTCTAGAAGAACAGAAAGACACCAGGCTACTTTTCTGTCTTAGAATTTACTAGAGAAATTCAGGAATTGAAGTGCTTCTAATAGGGGTGGAAGCCTTTCAGCTGTCATGCTAAATCTGAAAGCTTCTTCATTTCATTGGTCCTCCTCTTACTCTATGCCTTTTTACATCTCTTCCCACTTCCAAATTAACCAATTCTGCTAATTGCACAAACTTATTTTAACACTATCTACGCAGGCTATACAAACACCAATTATTATTTACAAACACACACACACACACACACACACACACACACACCTACACACACACACACACACACACACACACACACACACACACACACACACACACTTTTGAGCATAAATCCCAGTGAATACAATAATGCATTCCCTGAGGTTGTTTGAGTGTTTAGCATTCACTAACATTATTTGAGCATATGCACATGCTTATTTGCACATAGCATTCCCCTCTTGTGAGTCAGTGGAAGTTAGCTCTGTTCTAAAGATGGGACTTTAAGCCCTCCGACCAGTGAATGACCTTCATCATGTTTGTTTACAACAAATACATTTGTACCCTGCAATATGGAGTTCCTAACTACAGACTGAGTAAGAAATGGTTGCCATATTTCTGTTATATATTTAACCTAATTGCTGGTAAAATAAATAAAAATGATAGTGTTGGATTTGTTACAAAACAGTAAGATGGAAGAAAATGGATTTGTTACAAAGCACTAACATGAAAGAAAATGAAATGAAAATTGGAAGACTGCTTGACATACTTTCAATAAAAGGGCGAGGAATCAGAAGAAGGAGAGGCTCGGGGATTAGGCATAGGTGGGTGAGTAGATATCAGTTCAGCTCTGAAAGGCTGTCTACTACTTGTTGAAGCAGTTGGAATAAATTACAGCTGTAAGCAAGTCCTCATGCTGAGTGTTCACCAGTGTTTAATACAAGATACTCAAACTACCAGTAGGCAAGAACCTCCTATGGGCACAGGTAGGTTTAAAGCACCCACTGGCAGAATCTCTGATTCCTGAAAGTGCTCTGAGAAGATGCGAATTTACTGCTTTTCCTTGTACAGTTAATATTTTCAGGTTAAGCAGTTCTTTTTCTTGGGTTTGAAAACCTCCCACATATCAGGAAAACATAAAGCAATGGGGTATTTAAGTGCTTTTTAACCAGGACACCACAAATAAGAGAAGGCTCATCTTCCCATTTTAGGCCAATTATTGTTATATACATGGTTGCTGGATTGACAACATGGTTCCCTTTCCTACATTGACAAATCCTATGTAACAATCTCTCCACCAGTGGGTTTGATGGGATAATGTTCCCTCAAACTACGTTCCAATAAGTAGCATTCCTTAGAGTAGAGGGGATTCCCTTGTTAGCCCTAGGTTTTATAAGCTACCACATTGTGAATAAGCCATGGGATAAGAAACTGTGGCAGTATACCCTCCAGAACATCAGAAACAACGTTTCATAGTAGCAAGAGAAGGGACTTTGATAAGAGTTATCCTGAGAGAAGTCTGTAAAGTTCAGCAAATATCCCAGCCAGGTTGATGATTCTTGGGATTCCTGCAGTCATGTGATCCAAGGACCCAGTGAACCAGACCTTTCTGACCTGCCAACATCAATTTCACTAATGCACACTCCCAAACACTGTTCAGTTCCTTGTGATTAGTGTGGCATACCAGTGTGACGTTCAATGGTTTATTCAGCACATGGTGTCCTCTAATCACTGAGCAATATTTAATAACACTTTTCAAAATACATGTTTTAGGAGGCAAATCTTTTGGTGGACAGAATAACTATAACAGGAGTTAAGTGCACAATATGAATGACAATGGCCTTTTCAAAGGGTGAAAGAAATGAAGAAGGACAATGGAGAAATTGTACAAATTTGTAGGAGGGAATGAGCTTAAGGCAGGGAGGTACTCAAAGTGTAGGTTTGTAGAGAGATGACAGGGCCTTGTAAGAAGGAAGATAGCTAGATTTTGAGGAAGTAGTACCTCCAGACAAACCGAGTGCACAGGTGCTCAGAGATAGGAAGGGATGCTTCTCACTGCAGCATGCTTGGAGAGGTGTGCTGACAAAGTGAGTCGAGGTGGGGTCAGAGAAGGAAGGGGAGAAGTCCATGTATAACTGGCGAAGATTCATCTCACTCAGTGCTCTGTGGAATTCCTCTCTTCTCAATCAATGCTTTTCTTTGCTCATAGAAGCCTCTAAGTTTTCTGAGGTCTCAAATTTCAGTTGTTAGCCATAGTTTCTGAACAAGTGTGGTAGTAGTTGGAAATTTCTTTCCTGTGCTTACATCTTATAAATTATTGTGTATCATTTTTTTCATGGTTCAGTATTTCAGGTTTCTGAGTGTGGTCTTCATTGCACTTTGAGCAGATTTTTATGCAGAGCAATAGATATGGGTCTAATTTCACTATTCCACACTTTTTAAAAAACTTCTAGTGAGTTCCTCAATCTCATTCTCATTGAAGAAGTCTTTCACTTCCTCAGTTAGTTTTATTCCTGTTTTTTTTTTTGTTTGTTTGTTACTGGTATATAGAAAGACTACTGTTTTCCTTTTTAAATTTTCTTTTATTGATTCTTTGTGAGTTTCACATCATGCACCCCAGTCCCACTCATCTTCCTGTCCTTTCATATCCACCCTCTGCCCTTGCAACTGCCTGGTCCAATAGAAAATAAAAAAATAAAAATGAATAAACAAACAAAGCAACACATAGAAAACATCTCATTGTGGAAGCTGTACTGTGTCATAGCATGTCTCACATGATTCCCCTCTGTCCACACATCTTTACCTGCAAATGTTCATTGCAATGTGTATGGGTCTGTTTCAAGGCTTTCTGGTCTACCATCAATACTGGATCCTCACAGAGAGTCCTCCTACTTATCCTGTTTTTGACCTGTGTCAAGGAGATCTTACAGCTTTGGATCAGCAGCGCTGGCCCTTTCACATGCTCCAGCAGTTCACATATAATGTATATTGAGGGTTGGATAACTCAAAGCCCAGGATCTGGGCCTGGGTGGAGACTGCGTTGATCAGTCTACCAGATCTTCTATACTCATATCACCAGGGCTTGAGCTCTCCAGCACAGCCACAGCTAGCTCACCCAAGGACCCAGTGGTCAGAAGGTACTCATGCCCTCAGGTCTGGCTCAACCATGCACAGGCCACTAGAGCCAGCTCCACTATGCTACCCAGTCAAGGTACAGTGCCTGCTCTCCCAAGTGCTGCAGCCAGCAAGGGGCTGAGCTAACAGTCCTGCTCTTACACCTTTGGGGCTGGCTTACCAGTCAGTGCCTTTGCCATTAGAGCCTGCTCCACTGTATTGCCCAGTCAAGATGCAGGAGCCACTTTCCCAAATGCTGCAGCCAGTGTGGAACAGGGACAGCTCTCTTGTTCTCATGACCTCAGGGTCAGCTTTCCCAAGTATGGCAGTGGTTAGGGGTGAGGAGAACATCACCTAGAAATTTGTGCTAGCTCTCCCATGCTTGTGTCTTCTTCTCTGGCTGACTCAAGCCTCTGCCAATAGGACCAGTTTTATTGTGCTGCCAGAGTGAAGTAAGTATAGGACCCAGCCTCCCCCATGCTGCACCTGGTCCTCTCCAGAGTGCCCCAATCAGTGAGAGGTGGGCAAGTTCTGCACAGACCTAGGCCCAGACTATATTCCTCCACATGGTCTTTAGTAGTGATATAAGCCATGGACACTGACACAGACCCCTGCTACTGTAGGGCCATGGACCCAGATATGGCCCTCAGTGGCAGCACTGGCTGAGCCTTCATCATGCCTCAGGTTGGGGAGGGTGTGCTGGATTCCAACAGACTATTCCTCTCCATCCTCACATCTCCAATTCCAGTCACCTCATAATGCTCAAAGTGTTTTGCTTCTCTTTTTCTTCTGTCACATATTTGCACATTGTTGTGGTTACTTCTGTGGGTGGGCCATAAGGCTGTCGGGACTCTGGATGTCTTCCTCTCCTGATGCTGCGTTGTGTGATGACAGGTGGGTCTCTGTGTCCTCTGCCTGTCTTCATTGCGTGGTGTGACTATTTTTTTAAAAAAGTTATTACTTTTATCCTGCTAGTAATGAAAGTGTTGACCCTAGAATCTAGAAGTTTTAATGAAATTTTTGGTTATTTCATATGAATAATACACCACCTGCAAATAGTAATTATCATTATTTGTAGTTCACTTTGTGAAAATAATTTCAAGAACATGAAAAGTAATAAACAAAGCAACCAACTAATTTTTCACAGTGAAACATGTCCACTCTTAGTTGTCAGTACAAGCCACTATTTCTTCAAACCCTGGAATCCTTTAAGATTATATGTAGATGCAGATATCTAAGATGGTAGGTCCATTCATGTTCCATTGTTATTTAATGCTAATACAGATGCTCTGATAAAGAGAAAAACAGTGACAGAGCTATAAATATGACAGAGTAATCCAAGCATTAATTTTTAAATAAAAAGATGTGTACATTTTAGCAAAGTAATATTAAAAACAGCATGGGTGCATTTATAAGCAATAATCTCCAAGAGCCTTAGTAGATGTATTACTCACTAGTCTTGTTTTATGATCCCAAGAGGGGATTTAAAAGTTTTCAGTCCTGCTAAACTGTTATTATATTTTGAGAAAAAAAAAGTGTCTGTCATATTTCTTGTAATTCTATCCTCTCTCTCTCTCTCTCTCTCTCTCTCTCTCTCTCTCTCTCTCTCTCTCTCTTTCTCTGTGTGTGTGTTTGTGTGTGTCTGTCTCTGTCTCTGTCTCTCTCTCGCTCACTCTCGCTCTCTACCTGTCTACATATATATTTGTGTGTGTGTGTGTATAAGTGTATGTGTGTTTGCAAAGGTGTGGTGTGTGTATAAGTGTATGGGCGTGTTCACAAGGGCATAGTGTGCATATGAGTTTGTGTTTCTGTGTGTGTGTTTGTGAAGAGGAGTAGGGACAGGTGCAGGAAGGATACATAAAGGAAGGAAGAGTGAAGCTCAGGTGATGCTGGAGAGGGTTTTTCTACTCTAGTGCACTGCTTTAGGCTGACCCACTCTTCTGCTATGTTTTAAAGCAGCTTGGAAGTCATAACTCATTCTCTTCGTATGCCAACTGGAATTTTCTGAGCCATATGGAGACAAATAAGCAAAAATTCTGAAAAATGCACCTCTAATTAGTTAGGTCAATGGACAGTTTGTACTGATAAAATGGAAGGAATATTTTGTGCCAATTTTATTAGAAAAGGACTATGACTAAAAAAATATATTCCAGAAAAAGCACACAGTTCTCAAAACAAGCACTGTAATTGAAAAATTGAAAACACCATCTCTTGAACTGTGTAGAAAACACCTTTTCTGAACTCTGAATTCCCTCCCTCTCCAAATGTAGAGATCTTATGAAGGCTTGGCATCTGTGGGATATTAACTATGAGAAAAATCAGAAAAAGAAAGAAATTAATATTTAGAAATCAACACTTACAAGAATGCAACTCTGCCTCCGCAGTGAACTGGGGGCAGCTATGCACTTCTGTTTCCTTTTCTCCATCGGGGAAATTGAATTGAAAGTCACTTAGGGCAGTAAATGCTACCTAACATTTAAGCATGCTTTACCTTTAATGGACTGGCGAAATACCTAGTATGCTAACCCCATAGGGCTGTTTCTGCAGTTACAATTGACAACAGGAAGGTTTAATTGCAGTACTGTATCCTTTTATGAAATTATGATTTATATGTTAATGTGCCCTTTAATTCTTCCCAATTCTAATAGACAAAAGAATACCTTGGTTTTACAGGGTGCTTAGCATAACTTGAAATATCTCTAAAGTAATTTCCCCTAATTAGCAATTTAGGAAGTGGTATACAGTGTCCTTTCATATAAACTTCCAAGGATGATCTTTAGCAAAAATCAAATTAAAACTGATCAAATATAAGTTATATGTTTCAGTTTAACTTACATTTTAAATGTCTTCCATGTTTTCTTTTCTTAAATATAGATTCCTTTCTCATATAACATATACTAATTATACTTTCTCCTCCCTCTACTCCTTCCGGTTCCTGTCTCCTTTAGATCTACTCCTTTTCTGCCTGTCATTAGAAAAAAAAACCCTCTAAGGAATCACAAGCAAATATGACAAAAAATAATAAGATAAAGCCAAAACCATCGAATCAAAGTTGGACAAGGCAGCGCAACAGAAGGAACAGAATCTTAAGAGCAGGCATAGGAATTGGAGACACGCTCAGTCTCACACTTGGAGTTTCATAAGAATGCTAAGCAAAAAGCTGTGATACATATGCAGAGACCTGAAGTAGACCTAGGTAAGCCATGTGCTCACTGCTTCAGTATCTGTGAGCTCATATGTATCTTGATCAGTTGATTCAGAGGACCTCATTCTCCTAGAGTCCTCCATCCCCTTTGGCTATTCCACTCGTTCTGACAGCTCTTCTACTGGATTCCCTGAGCTCTGAAGAGAAGGGTATGATGGAGACATCCCATCTAGATTTACACCACATAGGGTCTGGCTCTCTATTCTCTGCATCTGTTCCCAGATGCTGCCAGAGGAAGCTTTGATGATTACTAGATCAGGCACTAGTCTATGAGTATAGCAGAACATCATTAGGAGTTGTTTTATTGATTCATTTCTTTTTGTTGCCACTATTAGTTTGTTTTACTCTAGGTCTCTGTGCTATCTAATCTTTAGATCTTGGTCACCCAAGTAGTGTCAGGTATAGTTTTCTTCTCGTAGAGTGGGTTTTAAGTCAAATCTGACATTAGTTGGCTTCCCACAAGTTCTATGCCACCATTGACCTGCCATATCTTTCAAGTAAGACAGATTGTAGGTCAATGGTTTTGTAGCTTAGTTGGTATTTAAGTTTTTTCTCTTTTGGTAGCCTACAGAGTACCTTTCAGAACCAAAGACACTAGAATGTAGACATAAAGGTTCTTTGTAGGTACCAGCCTGGATTCTCTATGTTCAATGAGTGTGTGAATATTGTCCATAGAACTGGGACACTGCTATCATTTGCAGAGAGCAACCTATTTATTGTCTTAACAGTAGTCTGGAGGTTTGAGGGGATGCTCATGAGACCCCCTTTGGCCAACAACTCAAAAGAATGCAAACCAAACCGGTCCCTGGAAGCCTTGTCTAGCTACAAGACATGGCTGGTTAAGACTCCTTATTCCACATTTATTAGCAGACCTCATTAGGATCACCTTTATATATTTTCCCACTGTATTAGGTTTCTTTACCATCCCTCAAATTCCCCTCAATTCCAGCTTTCTCTCTCCACATTCCCTTCCTCTACCATATCTCCCCTTCCTTTTCCCATCTGATCCTCTCATTTATGTCCCCACTCTTCCTTAATCCACCTATAAAATCTATTCTAAATCTGCCTCTCAGAGGAAGATCCATGTGTCTACCCTATACACTTTATACCTAAACTTGTTGGGTCTACAGATTGTAGCTTGGTTATCATTTACTTAACAGCTAATATCTACATAAAAGCAAATGCATGCTGTATTTATCTTTCAGGTTACCTTACTTAGGATAGTTTTCTCTAGTTGCTTCCACTTTCCTATAAATTTTGTATTTTTTTTCAACAGTGGAGTAATACTTTGTTTTGCAGTGTACCACACTTTCTTTATCTCTTCTTTTGTTGAAAGACATGTATGCTGTTTCCAGTTTCTGGATATTATGAATAAAATCTCAGTGATCATGGTTGAGCAAGTGTCCTTGGGGTAAGATAGACTGTCCTTTTGGCATACACCCAAGAAAAATATAGCTTTATTTTGAGGTGCTTTGATTCACAAACTTCTGAAGAACCACCATTTTGATTTCCAAAGTGGTTTTACAATCCTACCAGCCATAAAGGAGTGTTCCCCTTGTTCCACAGCCTTGTCAGCAGGAACTGTCACTTGTGTTGATCTTACTCATTGTGAGTGTTGTAAAATGGAAGTAGTTTTGATTTGCATTTCCCCAATGGCTAAGAATGTTGAACAATTCTTTTTTTTATTGGCTATTTTATTTATGTACATTTCAAATGTTGTCCCCCTTCCCAGTTTCCCCTCTGCAATCCCATCCTTCCCCTGACTTTATGAGGGTGTTCCCACTCCCACCCACATACCCATTCATGACTCAATGCTCAAGCATCCCCCTAGGCTGGAGCACTGAACTTCCACAGGAACAAGGGCCTCCCCTCCCATTGATGCCAGATAAGCACCTAAAGAAATGTTCAACATTCTTTATATTTTTTTTATTTATTTTTTGATATTTTATTTACATTTCCAGTGTTTCCCCTTTCTAGGTCTCTTCTTTGGAAACCACCGATCCCCTCCCATTCCCCCACCTCTATGAGGGAATTCCACCTCCCACCCACCCGCCCACCCACTCCCATATTCCCACCTTGACATTTCCCTTTACTGGGGCCTCTCCTCCCCCTGATGGCCAACAAGGCCCTCCTCTGTCACATATGTGGTCCGAACCATGAGTCCCTCCATGTGTATTCTTTGGTTGGTGGTCCAGCCTCCATGAGGACCGGGGGGAGGGTCAGTCCAGTTGGCACTGTTGCTCCCTCCATGGGGCTGCAGACTACCTCAGCTCCTTCAGTTCTTTCTCCAACTCCTCCATATGGGACCTCACTCTCAGTCCAGCAGTTACTGTAAAGTGAAACTTGGGTATTCCAAACGTTTCTGCTACTATCCACTTATCAGTGAGTACATACCATGTTCGTTCTTTTGTGACTGAGGTACCTCACTCAGGATGATATTTTCAAGTTCCATCCATTTGCCTCCAAATTTCATTAAGTCATTGTTTTTAATAGCTGAGTAGTACTCCATTGTGTAAATGTACCACATTTTCTGCATCCATTCCTCTGATGAGGGACATCTGGGTTGTTTCCAGCTTCTGGCTATTATAAATATGGCTGCTATGAACATAGTGGAACAGGGTCTTTATTACCTGTTGGAGCATCTTCTGGGTATATGTCCAAGAGTGGTATAGCTGGGTCCTCAGGTAGTATTATGTCTATTTTTCTGAGGGT
>JAPYYD010003085.1:0-14567 GCA_028551405.1 Uromys caudimaculatus
AGTTCTGCACCTGTTAACAGTTTCATTCCAGAACTGGGTGAAATGTAAATGGTCATCACAGACCTCTAGGAGCTAAACAGCACAGCAAATCCCCCTGGTGGTTTGCTACTTGAATTCAATGTAGCATAAAATGAAACCATTGGTTCGAATACCTTCTGGGAAAACTCCAGAGCTAGTAACATGAACATAGAGAATTAAAAGCAGGATTGAAAGCTCTCTTCCACAAGGGAACTCAGAGGGAAACTATCGTTTCTTTCAAGATATTTTTGAACAGTTTCTTTCATGTGGCCCCAGCAACCTCTGTCTGAGTAGCCTAGAGACTTTGTGGAAAACACACTTCTCCTCCCAGATGGACTGTCAGGCTCCAGGAAGCCCCTCCCCACCCTCTGACTTCACAGGCACAGAGTCAAGAGCTTACACAAAGCTGTGGCCTGGACAGAGAAGATCTCAGTAGTGAGTTTCACTTTCCTTTTCTGGTTGATTTTAAGTCAGTTTCAGTTTCTAGTTTCCTTTCCCCTTTCACAAACTCTAAAGCACAGGGCATCAGCTGATGCATTTCTCCCCCCACTTCCCTCTTATATAATCCTCTGAGTGTCCACCTACAGTGGACTGAGATTCCTGAACTGCTCAGCCCACACCCAGCTTTTCACACCAGCACAGAAACGGATTGCTATCATGAGGTCAGTGCGAACTCTGGTTCTCGACCTTAAATGATAAACTGAGCTGCTCTCTGCACAGAAGTTTCTTAAGTTGTCTGGTTACTTGTAGATTCAACACAGCTGAATTAGCACGACTTTTATTGATGGGACCTTTGATTATTACTTCTTTGTGTGCATGTGCAGATCCCTGCAGTTTCTAAAACTGCTCACTGAACGGCCCTGGAGAAGATTTATAGACACAGAGAGAGTCACTCATGCACAACGTTTGACTCAAAGCTAGTACTAAAGGAATTGCTCTTTCTGGACTTTTCTGTTGTTTTATTTAAAGTGATCAAGGCACTGGAAAGTAGTGTGTGGTGTGTGTGTGTGTGGTGTGTGTGTGTGTGTGTGTATTTGTGTCTTTCAGTGTATTAGTGTGTCTGTGTGTGTATCTGTCTGTGTGTGCCTCTATATGTGTGTCTGTGTATGTGTGTCTCTGTGTGTTTGTGTATGTGGTGTGTGTGTTTGTATGTAGTGTGTGTGTCTGTGTGTGTTTCTGTATGTGTGCCTCTCTGTGTCTGTGTGTCTGTGTGTTTATGTGTATGTGTATGTGGTGTGTGTGTCTCTGTGTGTGTATCTGTCTCTGTGTGTCTCTCTGTGTCTGTCTGTCGTCAGTGTGTTTGTATTTGTGTGTGTATGTGGTGCGTGTGTGTGTCTGTCTGTGTGAGTGTCTGTGTGTGTATGTCTCTGTCTGTGTGCTTTTCCAAAGGAACCAGTCCTACTCCAGCAGGTAGTGTAAAACTTGGAATCAGTACTGAAAGCTCACTTCCTGTTGCTGAAATGTTTGATCATTTCTCAATTGAGTTACAAGAAACAATTCCTACAGATGAGTAGGCAGTTTATTCTTTTTGCTTTTCTTTTTATTTCTCATATGCAAGCAAATCTCAAAGTTTAACGTTTATTTTTGCTACTATGAAAGTCTGTAGGGCAGGCAGAAAACCATTTTTCCTCAAAACATAAACTCTGCCTAATTTATAGCTATGGAAGCAGAACAGTGGTTACCTAGAGGTGGTAAGGAGAGAGAATGAGATACACACGGGCATCTCAGGGATGTCAGAAATAACCTGTAAGGAGTGTGTGTGGGCACATGGGCATAAACAATTGTTGAGGATGCATATACCCTTAAAACAAGTGCACTCTATGGTAAGTAAAGAGTTATCATAGTAAATGTGATCTTTTTTTAAAACTGAAACTACACCTGCCATTGGATGAGCCTCAGAGAGAACTAAGAGGAAGTGCTACTGTTCCTGCCAAATACCTATCAAGGAAGGATAGAGGCAGTGACAGCAGAGGGAAGGCAGCTGCTATTAGCTAGTGTGAGAGCTAAGAAAACAGACAGTCTTCCCTGCCCTCAGCTCCAAGGTTACAAATGTTTAGCAAGGTCCGGGTTGGAATCACAATGAATGAAAGGCATGCACATCCAACTACCTTAGCTGACTCCTTCCTATAGAATGGGCCTCTGAGAAGATCAGTATTAGTTCTGAGTGTGGTTGACCAGAAAGCTGACCTGACCAGAACTTAATTGGCCAGCCTGAACAAATTGCAGTGTTTTTTGTGTGGCTGCCTCTAGAGACACCAATCTAAGCAGGTCTGAGCAGGATCCTCTAGATTATGCTGGCCAGGAGTCTGTAGCACTGAATTCTCTGAGACCAGAGATAGCTTGAGCTATTCTTCCTCAGTAATGTTAGAAATTAAAGAATGGGGTAAATAAAGGAACCGAGAAGGCACGTAGACACTTCTGGGTGTGAGCCTTCTGCAAAGTCTCATGAAAAGCTCTGTTCTATGGACAGCCTTGTCCCTTATGGTCTTTAGGGTCTAGAAGTGAAATTTCATATGTCTAAATTTCCCATAACCCACCTTGCCAATTTGTGTATTACGTCTGTCTCTGTTTTAGTTACATTGCTTAGTATGCTGTGATAAGAGACCTGATGAAAGCAACTTAAGGAAGAAAATGTTAATTTATTTCAGCTCAGAGTTTGAGGGTACAATCATGGCATCGAAGTCATGGTGGTAACAGCACATGCTACTTTCACTGTGTTTAGTGAGGAAGCACAGACAGGTGAACACTGGTGCCCAGCTTGGGTTATTTTATTAATTTTTAAAATTTAATCTTAGACCCTGGCCTATGGCAGGGTGCCACCCACACTTAGGGTGACTTGTACTGCACAGTTAAACACTTTCAGTCACCTTCCTAGATACAACAAAGGTGTGTTTCTATGGCAATTATACATCCCATCAGATTGACAATGGAAATTAGCTGACACAGCATCTCTCTCCTTTATACTCAGTCTATATAAGGACAGAATCAGGGAAGAGCTGAAGGCAGGGAAGGCTTTCGAGATGCAAGGGTCACGCCGCTTTCAGAACAATCTGCTCCATGAGATCTGAGACCTAAAAGGTATTACCTAGGGTTCTAGCTCCAGTGTAGTTTCTTATATTTAAAAAGACTAAATAAGAATTTATGGATTGATGTTTTGTAGTTATCTTAATGTTGTCCAGATTCTTCACCAAGTGTGTTCACGAATAGTTCTGTAATCTAAAGCTCCAGCTCATGATTAGGTCTCTTGAATTTCCTTTCTGTCGTTTTTCTTTTCTGAGTAAGAGTCTCATCATGTCACCTGGGCTGGACTTACAGGCACACAGATCAGCCAGCTTCTGCCCCCTGAATGCTGGGACTGAGAACGTGCATGACCATGCTCAGCTTTGAAATGTGTTTTCTTAGAACTGGGAAGCACGTTCGCAGGGCCCTCCTCCTGACCTGTACCTGCTACCCTGTAATCTAGAACCAGGATAAAGAATTACAGCCTCTCAAATTGTACTATGCTTGCATCCTGAATCACAAGCAGCTTTTGTATATGATTAAAGTGCAAAATTGCAGGGAATTCTAAACTCTTGAATGTATAGATCTAAGATAAGGCTAAGAAGGGGACATGTGGATAGCACTATTTTAAAAGGACAACGGATTGTTCACATATGTTCTGAAATGGGCATGGTACTTACTTGTGGATGAAGCAGTCACCAGCAATTCTCCCATTCCTTGAATGTAGAAAAGGCGTCCTGCACTGGCTGTGGCAATCTGTCCACAGGAACTACCATAAAGGGTTGGCTGGTGGAAGAGAGGAAAGGATGTAGACATTGAGAAAGCTTGAATGTTTAATGGGTGTTTCAGGTCTGGGAAATTAGCAATTAAAAAGGATAGCCAGAAAACAAACATATCCTTGAGCCTATGGCTCACACTGTAATCTGAGTCCAACACGCAAAGAAACTGGTTAATTTTTCAATGTCCTGGGGCTCAGTGAAGTTACCATGTAAAATTAACCATCACAAGATACACAAGATATGTGGGTGCTCATCACGGTGACTCTGTGTGTTTTCTCCACAGTGAGGTCAACAGGGAATCTCTGGAAAAAATCCTTCCAGAGCTGAAGTGCCATTTCACCTGGAATTTATTCAAGGAAGGAAGTATGTCGAGTCATATGGAAGAGAGGGTGTGCAATCAGATTGAATATTTAAACTCTGAGTACAAAGCAACAATGTATGACCTATTGGCCTATATAAAGCACCTAGATGGTGAAAATGAGGCAGCCCTGGAATGCTTACGGCAAGCTGAAGATTTACGGAAGCCAGAGCGCAATGATCAAGCAGAAATTAGAAGTCTGGTCACCTGGGGAAACTATGCCTGGATCTACTATCACATGGGCCATCTCTCAGAAGCTCAGGCTTACGTTGACAAGGTGAGGCAAGTTTGCCAAAAGTTTGCAAATCCTTACAGCATCGAATGCCCAGAACTTGACTGTGAGGAAGGATGGACACACCTAAAGTGTGGAAGAAATGAACGGGCTAAAATGTGCTTTGAAAAGGCTCTGGAAGAGAAGCCAAAGGATCCAGAGTGTTCATCTGGGATGGCCATTGCCATGTACCGCCTAGAAGAAAAACCAGAGAATCAATTCTCAGTAGATGCTCTGAAGCAGGCCATGGAGCTGAATTCTCAGAACCAGTATGTGAAAGTTCTCTTAGCCCTGAAACTGCAGAAGATGGGAGAAGTAGGCAAAGGGGAGCAATTGATTGAAGATGTCCTGGAAAAGACTCCTAATCAGACAGATGTCCTCCAAAAGGCAGCTCAGTTTTACAGGAAAAAGGGTAACCTAGACAGAGCTATTGATTTTCTTGGACAAGCACTAAGATCCACAGCCAACAACAGTCCCCTCTATTGCTTGGTCATGTGCTGTTACAGGAAAAGACTGGAGCAACTGCAGAGTATAGGAGATGCTGACAACAGTGAGAGAAGAGAGACAATGGAAAAACTGAGAAGATTAACAATGGAGTACATGCATAAGGCTCTTCAGAGGAGGCGAAGTCCTCTGAACTCCTACTCAGATCTCATCGATTTCCCGGAAGTAGAAAGATGCTATCAGAAGGTCTTCAGCAAGGAGAGACCTCAAGCTAAGGAACAAGAACTCTATGAATGCTACTGCAACCTCCAGGAGTGGCACAGGAAGTCTGAAGACCTCGATGCCCTGCAGGAGTTCATGCAGTTTCCCAGACACGAAAAATCCATTGAGAAGGAAGAGATTCAACAGCAAATGTAGAACCCAGATCTTACCCTGCAGTAGGAAGTTTTGCTGGATTTGGCCTTTCCAGGGAATAAATGAGAGCTGAATGGGTTGGGGATTTGGGAGATAACACCATTTGGGGCACAGGCAGCCTTTTCCTGACATCATCTGAGCCTGAGGACAAGCGGAAGTGTGTCAGAGTGCAGACACTCAGCTCTGCACTGTGAGAGATGTGCTGTGGAGTGTTGCTTATGGAGGGGGGGCAGGGGGAGGGGGGGGGAAGACTGGAAAAGCAGGAGCCTTCGTGCCAAGGATTGATGACAAGCTGCTCTTGATTGTTTCTTTAAAGAACTGCTTTCTCTCCCTGACTCCTCTGTCCATCCCAGCCGTGCAATTTTCCAGTCAGCAGACATCACTACTTATCATGTAGGGAATGGGGCTTAAGGCTCACAGAGGACATTTGGATCATAATTCTTCTCTGCAGTATATGGCAACTGCTAACAAAATGTAGTCTAGTTTCTTCATCCCGTTTCATTGTAGTCCTTTAAGCCTGAAGGGGTAACTTTTCCCTAACCCTAAAATATTCTTTGCGCATCATACTTATATTCTACGATGGTGTGTGTCTGTGTATGTGTGTGTGTGTGTGTGTATCCTTAGCAATGATCCTACAGTTAACATGTATGCCAAATTGAAATTGTAGAATAAATCTAAAAGTTTCATCTTAAATACAGTTGTGTGTGAGGTGATAAGAGACATCAAAATAATACAGGAATATTAAATCTCAATGTTTCTTCCTTGGGATGGGCGGTGGCTTCTGAGACCTTTACATCCTGTTCTGAATACGCAATGGCATTTATGTTAGAAATAAAGAGGCCAAGAAATTGGGTGGCAAACATTTTGGGAAATCTTAGGGCTTTACCGTGGGAAGCACAGGAGGTGGGATATGATCAATATATATCATACACATGGATGAGAATTTCAAAAGCTTTTTCAAGATTCTTCTTCTGCTAAGATGATGGAAAATTAGGATTGCACATCACAGTATCAAAACATATCTATTGTAGCACCTATGTCCCCACTGAGCAATTGAGTGCAATCAGCTTATCTAGGAGCTTCCCCTTTTCCTCCAATCCACACGATCCAGTTGAGGCCTGTGCACAGTTATCAGCTGATTCTTTGACCACATTTCTGGGGGCCCAGAGATACCTGAGCAAATGCCCTCTCATCTCTCTGAGAGGTCACAGGTCGTCAGCACCTGCTACTGACACTATCGCTTCACTCAGCTTTCAGGAGTGTCTCAGACTCTTCATACTCTTCAATTGCAATGTTTTTGTTGTTGGTGGTGGTCTTGTTTTCAGACAGAGTTCCCCTGTATAGCCCAGATGGGCCTGGAATTCACAGTATCCCAAGCTTGCCTCAATTCACAGTTCTCTGGCTTCAGCCTCCCTATTTCTGGGATTTCAGGTGTATGGAGCCAAGCTCAGCTCTGAAGTCACTTTTTTTTTTTGTTTGTTTGATACTTTATTTACATTTCCAATGTTTCCCCCTTTCTAGGAATCCTCTTTGGAAACCCCCTATCCCTTCCCCCTCCCCCACCTCTATGAGGGTATTCCCCCTCCCACCCACCCGCCCACCCACTCCTGTATTCCCACCTTGACATTCCCCTTTACTGGGGCCTCTAATACCCTCAGGCCCAAGGGCCTCTCCTCCCCCTGATGGCCAACAAGGCCCTCCTCTGCCACATATGTGGTCCGAACCATGGGTCCCTCCATGTGTATTCTTTGGTTGGTGGTCCAGCCTCCAGGAAGACCGAGGAGGGGGGAATTGGGGGAGTGGGGGTCAGGCCAGTTGACACTGATGCTCCCTCCATGGGGCTGCAAACTCCCTCAGCTTCTTCAGTCTCTTCTCCCACTCCTCCATCTGGGACCTCACTCTCAGTCCAGCGGTTACTGTAAAGTGAAACTTAGGTATTCCGAACTTTTGGGCTAATAGCCAGAACCTGGAAACAACCCAGATGTCCCTCATCAGCGGAATGGATACAGAAAATGTGGTACATTTACACAATGGAGTACTACTCAGCTATTAAAAACAATGACTTAATGAAATTTGCAGGCAAATGGATGGAACTTGAAAATATCATCCTGAGCGAGGTAACTCAGTCACAAAAGAAGGAACATGGTGTGTACTCACTGAAGTCACTTTTAAATCCATTTACGAGTGTCATTTATAGCCACAGGTTATGCACAACAAAGCAATAACATATGAACAAGGTTAGCCTTTGAATGAATTGCTTTCCCTTAGAAAAGGAACTAAATCCTGGACAAAAATCTCTGAAATAAAGTCTGAAATGATTGCTAGTTTAGTAAATGGAAACTCAGGAGGTGTGTATGTGGGGGGAAGACCCTGACCATATACGGATCTGTCTCTCTACATTTAGAACTGAGCAAAAACTCCACACACCAAGTAGCCTCTGATAGACACAAAAGACACTTACCAAAAACTGGACCTTCAAGGGAGTTTTTGATTAACCAAATGCTATATTTAAAGAGTAAGCGGGGATAGTGGAATTTGGCAGGCCAGCTTAGATTGCATGGTATGTTTTTGGCCAAACTGAAAAAATAAAGCAAAACTGTATCTTTAAAAAAAAAAAAACTAATTATAAAAGCATGACAATGAAACATTGAAGATGAAGACAATAATATTGAGAATTAGTGAAAGAGTAGATTCTGAGTCTTCTTCCTATGAAAAAATAAGTCCTCAAGGTGATTCACGTCCATTTCTCAGCTTAGATACATATCAGAACATCACGCTACACATAGGTACATGTAATTTTAATTGCAAACTCAATCATATTTATATTTAAAATGAGAGGCTAATATAAGGGATAATAGCATAACAAATAAATGTACCCTGTCGCCTCCCTTGTCACATACCCCCATCTGTCATCATCTATTGAATAATTCTAATAAAATGCTACAAGGTTATGGCACATGTTCCTCAGAAACACAACAGATCATCCGTGTCGGATATTATAAGATAGGCATGGTGAAATTTTAAAAATATTAATAAACACGGGACCAGCACAAGCCATAGGAGCGTGTATGAGAAGGATCCTGCCATCTCAAACAGAGTTGTTACTAGTTCCAAAACTTCTCATTGTGCAGTAATCGTTTAGAAGGTTGTAGTTAGCACAGCTGAGATTATAGGGCGCCAAGCACTTTTCTCTATAGTTACTTTCACAGTAGAAAATTCTGGTAGATGAAGAAGACATAGTAAGTGCCGTATCCCAACCACACAAATATACAGTGGAAAATAAAGGCAAACTGCTTTAGTTATAGCCAACTATCCCAAATCTGTATCATATAAAATACTCATTTTGTTTGCTTAGAAATGAATTGAAAAGATAGCTGAGTTCAGTTTGAGAGGTTTGTTTGTTTGTTTGTTTTTACCAATTCTATTGGAGTTTTTTGGTAAGGTCTCCCCCTCTCTTATTCTCTCTCCCCCTTTCTTCCATTCCTCCCTATCCCTTCTTCTCCTCCTTCCTTCCTGTTGTTCCTGTCTGTCTGTCTATCTTCCATCTATGTATATACCATCTATGTATCTAGGTACCTATGTATGTATTATGCATCCATGTATCTATCTATCATCTATCTATCATCTATCTATCTATCTATCTATCTATCTATCTATCTATCTATCTATCTATCTATCTATCTATCTTGTATCACACACACATGCACAGTCTGAGTAGTGATGCTTATATTTTCAGGGCTGACCGTTTGGTATTGCACAGCCAGTTCCTGTACTCTTCCCCGGAAGACTATTGCTCCCATTTGCACCATCTTTTAGTTGCCTATAGTTCTTTGCCTAAGGTTGAGGACTCCCAAGCTTTTCCACTTCGACTCTAGCCTGCCCATCGGTGTGTTCCTTGTTCAATCACGTTTGGGCAGTCACACTGGGGAGACATTGTGGGCATGGTACTTCTGACATTCACAGGAGACACAACCTCACACCAAACTTCCTGTTCATCTGCCTTTCATTTTTTCCACTTTCCCTTCTGCAACGATCCCTCATCCTCAGGGGTAGGAATTGTGATATAGATGTATACATTGGGACTAGGTTTCTTACCTCTGCACTTTGACTGATTGGTTGTAGCTTTCTATAATGGCCTCTTTCTGTTACAAAGAAAATTTTCTTGATGAGGAGTAAGAACTATACTCATTTATGGATATAAGGATAGATGTTTGAAACTAGTTAGGGATTCTGCTGGTTTATAACATAGTAGTTGTAGGAGCTCTTCTTAGATCCATGACTTCACTAGTCCTAATAGTTGAACAAGGTTCAGTTACCAGGCAAGGGTTTCCTCTTGTTGATGAAGCCTTTAGTTCCATTTGAGAACTGTTGGTTACCACCAAGGTGTGCATGCCACTATTGCATCCTTAAGGTTATCCTAGGGCCATGCTGGATGGTGTTGCAGTTTAAAAGCAGCATAGCTGAGTAGCACAGTTCCTTGTTTCTCTTCTTTGGAAGCTTGAACAGTACCTTGATAAAAGCTACTTCTCAGGTAGGAGGCTTTCAGGTCAGATCCAACTTGGGTCTCCTGGGCCCTAAGTCTAAAGTGCATGGTGTCTTCAACAATAGGAATTTACCTTCCCACCTTCAGGGGGAAACCAAGAGCAATAGGAGTATCCTAAAATGTTTTGGAAGTCTTTTAGATAAGCCTGACCTACAACTCAAAAGGGTCTTCTCATGCCTGGTACTGGGATTTTTTTGTAAGTCTATTGTCCTTTAGGGGAGGGGGTGACCTTATCAAGCCAGATGGTAAATTTTCATTTAAACTGTGTGTGCACACTGACTTACATGTATTGTAGGCATTTCAGGTAGATAGTTACTAGTATGATTTCTTATGAGTTTTTCAGACATCCTTCTGGTAGTCTACTCTCCTCCCTCTTTCCACCCTGTATTCTTTAAGATTTAGTATTGCATATAGTCCGTGAGAATCCTTGCTTTGTCCCTCGTAATGCTGTGCAGTTTGATTTTGCTGTGTTCTGTTTCCATACAAACACAGAATACAGATCTTAATGTTCCAAGCAAAATACACTCAAAATTCTCTGATATTAGCAGATTTTATTGAATATGATAGGGTTAGGAAAATAGCAAGGTAATATAACACAACTCTCAGGCGTCTGAACAGTGTCAGGTAGCTATTATGTCATTTTTTTTGTTGGCACATCCCAAAGGGGTTACTCCTTTACTCTATCTTCCTGAAACATTAAAGCTTTCTTAGTGGTGAGAACATATCAGTGTATTTGGACCAGAGAAATCCACCGAAATTGTTTGAAATCAGACACTAGTACACAAAAGGTTCTATTGATTATATGGTTGGAGGTCATTGACCAGCAGGTTATGGCTACAGTAAAGCCAATGAAAACAGAACTGTGGACAAAACCACTTCCTTTCCTGTTTAGTGCTCACTCTTGCTCATTTATTTTGCTCTCAGATGTGACTAAAGATTTGAAAAAAAAAAAAAAAAGCCTTCCTCTGATAACTGTCCTTTGATCACGGTACTGGAAGACTGATAGTTTATGTCACGCATGCTACAGGCACACGCATAAGGAAAATGGGCAGCAATGTGTGGCAAAGAATGGACACTCCTGTCACCCACTGACAGGTCCATGACAAAAAATCAGGGCTGGAGAAAGGCAAGAAATAGAAAAGGCATCACCTGCACCTTGTTTCATTGGGTTCTATATATTTAAGGCAACAGCTGCAAAAGAATAGTGGAATAGGGAGCCGCGCCCACACTTAATAAACCACTTAATAAGCTCTACCTCAAAACTCGGGGTTCATTGCTCCTGTGAGCCTCAGGGCCTTCTCATAACATGACATGGCTTCACTTGTGTCCCCTTTCAGTCTGTAGACAAACCCAAGGAGGCTCAAACTTTCCAAGATATGAACATTCTGAGCAATACGTCTATTAGCCAGCTTTTCCAAAGCCGTGAGAAGTTTATTCCTGAAGTGAGAAGCTAACTCTATTTTTAGGCCTTTTAAGTAATGGGTGATGGCTCTCTCTTCTGATTTCTTATGGAATTGTTGGAAGAGGCCATAGCATAAATGAATCTCTTGCTGTATATGATCTTCCAAGTTACTCATGCTCAACACTTTCTGAAAATTGTCCTCTGCCTCTTTAAGTTGACCATTTTCTGCGTACATTCCAGCCAAATCAATATATGCTCTGTCAAACGTGGGTTTCAGGTCTAAAGTCTTTTTAAAATACTGTATAGCCCACTGGATGGATGCGTCTGCTCTTTCTCTCTCCTTCCCTCTAGGTTGCATGTTTGTGGCTTGCTTTATTTGAATCAGTCGTGCCTTATGGCAAAGGCCAATCTGGAAATGCAAGTAAGCAGAGGAAGGTTGTGCCTGCAAGGCTCTTTCAAGGTACTCCAGAGCTTTTCCCACACAACCTTTCTTTCGGTAAAATCTAGCTACATATCCAAAGATATTGTTCTGGGCAGATATTCTGGGAAGAATTTCTTCAATGTGTTCTTCTGCTTCATCTGTTTTGCCTAAATCCTGAAGCTTTAGGGCAAGAAGAACTTTTATGTGTGGATCTACTGGATTTAAGCTGACAGCCTTCCTTAAGGGTTCTACAGAAGTCCCATCATAGTAATCCAGGCGATAGGCTGCGACTGCATAGCCAGTGTTGAACTCAGGGTTTTCTGGCTCCACTTCCAGGGCCTTGGCAAAGCAGGCCATGGCTCGTTTATAATTTTTTCCTCCACATTTCAGCAAGGCCCAGGCTTCCTCACAGTCCATCTCAGCACACTCTATCCTGTAGCGGAAGGGACTTGCACATTCCTTGCAAACCTTCTCCACCTTGTCCAGGTAGACCTGGGCTTCTGCCAAGCTGCCCCTGTGGTAATGCACCCAGGCACAGTTGCCCCAGGTCACCAGGCTTCTCTTGCCCAACTGCTCTCTCTGGATCAGGGCTTCAGCTTCTTTCAAGCTCTGCAGGGCTTCTTCCTGCTCGCCTCTCAGGTGTCTCACGTAGGCCAGGAGGTTGAGCATCCCCATGATGTAGCTGGTATCAAGGAACACAGTCTCCAAGATTTTTAGTTCCAAATCATGCATGTGATCTATAACCAGCTCCCATGTGAAGTGGCATCTCAGCTCATCCAGGTTGTCACGCATGAGACTTCCATGAGGTTCTTCACTGTAAAAACAGACCCCAGTTGTTAATGCCTTTTACACATTCTGTGTCCTGGGAATCAACCAGCATTTTAAATCACCAAACACCCTCCCTCCCAATATCCCTGTGCGTATTAATCCCTCATAGGGAATTAATTTTACATAACAATTTGAAAAATGCACCTTACTTAATGGTGCTACCATTTGGTTACAAAAAATCTAAAGGCCAATTAAAATAATAATTTCATTAATATCAATAGTGTTTAAGCCATGTTGGTTAGCTTTAAGCTATTTTTTTTATTTTAATACTTTTTAAATTGGAGATTTTATTTATTTACATTTCAAATATTATCCCCTTTCTCAGGTTCCCCTCTGCAAACCCTCTATCCCACCCCCCCTTATCCTGCTCCTAGGAGGGTGCTGCTCCACCCAGCCACCCACTCCCACCTTACCACCCTAGCATGCCTCTACACTGGGGCATCAAGCCTTGACCCCAAAATTAGAGTCAGGTAGAAAAGAGTCTTCATGAAGAAAATGTGTTCATGAAGACTGGACAATAGGCAAGCCTATAAGGCCTTTTCCTAGTTGTTGATTGATGTGGGAAGTACCATCCTATTATGGGTTGTGCCAAACCTGGGCAGATGTTCCTGAATTCTAACAGCTAAAAGGCTGAGCAAGCCAGGAGGAACATGCACATCTGTTTCAGTTCCTGTTTCTGGGTTCCTCCCTTGACTTTCTACTGTGCCTTCCCCTCATGATGGATTACAACTGATAAGTGAAATAATCCCTTTCCTCCCCAAGTTGCTTTGGTCATAGGCTTCATCACAGCGACAGAAACCCTAACTACATCACCACACCACATCCCAGGGTAAAGAGAACAAATACTTCCCAGGGAAAATATCCACATAGATGTCTGTTACTCTAGAGCTGCCATAATATTTGATGATGAATCTTCTAACCTTTCAAAATATGTGACCCAACTCAGGTACCTGAGCTCTGGCCTAGCTAGTGAGAGGCCAAATCTTTTGGGTTCAGACTCAATCTTAGAGACCCTGATCAAAGTTTGAGCTAACAGGCCAGGACCTAACACTAGTTTACAGACTACCCCCCAACAAAATCTAAGTCTAACACCAGTTTTCAGGTTAACTTCCAACAAAACCTATGTCTAGCAGCAATTTCCAGGTTATTCCCCAACAAATCTGCACCTGTAGGGTACAAGCCTGTCCTGATACTTCACTTCCTAACAACCAACAATAAGAAAAAAAGCATAACTTAAGTTGATTGTTTTGCTTCCAGCACCAGCACATTATGTTAAAAACTACAATGCCCCCCCCCCCAACCAGAAGTGTATCAGGCTAGATACCCCCTTCTTGCCACTATAAATGACTGCCTAAAACTAGGCTCAGGGTTCTGCCTTCCTGATGTGTCAAGGTTGGCATGCAGCTCAAGTTCAAACTTGAATAAAAAGACCCTAATGTGATTGCATAAGAATTGTGTCATTGGTGGTCTTTTGGGGATTAACAAACATTTCTTGGTACAGCGCTAGTGCATTCATGGCAAATCGACTCCCTTTCAAACGATCCCTTTCTGGCAGTTTGGAGAGAGAAAGCAGAGCAGGTTTCTGCTCTCCTCTAGACTACAGAACTTGAACAATCTCACAGGCTCTTCTGTCTTCTGTTAGAAACAAGTGCTTTTCTTTCTTTCCTTGGTGATATCACTTGCTTTCCTCTTGCTTTGGGCCCTGGAGGTGGGGACTATAGAGCAGAATGTCATCCCAGGTGTGCATACTCTCCAGAATAGGACTGCTAAGGAGCCCAAGTCCTCTGTTACCAGGAGCACTCTGAGATGAGTGCTATAAGGTCTGCATGAGTGGGTAGGGACCTAATCCCCCTCTGCATGTGCTAGTTGGGGCTTGTCCCAATGTCGGACTGGATTCTTCCCCTCTGCTGTTCTGATCAGTGAAAATGCATGAAGGAAGATCTCACTCTCCCTCTTTCCTGTATCATTGGGTTCTGGGTTATATTTCTGTCGCCCATATATAATCTTAGGCTAAAAGTATCTTTGCAGTCACTAATATGCAGTTCCTTCTCCTGCTGAGTATAGACATGTATGGGAGGAGGGAGCCTGG
>JAPYYD010003086.1:0-14567 GCA_028551405.1 Uromys caudimaculatus
AAAGATAGTCCTTCAAAATACTTCATGTTAATTAAGTAAAGATGAATATAAGTGTGTTGGTATTTGATGCATTTATGAAAATCAACAGACATATTGGGAATACCTACGTAAATGGTGACAAGATGTTTCTTTTGAATTCTAAAGCCAACTATATTACACAGTTTCTTATTCTGTTAACATCTTCTGAAATTAGGACTGGAGTGCAATGTGCAGCAGCCACATGAGTGCTCACAACTCTCTGTAGTTCTAGTTGCAGAGATTCTGACATACTCTACTGATCTGAGGTCTCCAGGCATGTGTATAGTATACACACACACAGGCAGACAAAATACTTGTGCCTATAGCATAATAAAATAAATTTTATAAAGTTTTAGAAGAATTGACATTCTGTAGTAGTTTCTCCTAAGATTCTACATAAAATATTTTTCTTAACAAAGTCAAAAACATGTATATATGTGTTTTTCTTTACTATAGTTGGTTTGTGGAAGGAAAGATATAACAAACAAGCAATGGAAAGTGTGAGCTACTCAAATCGATTACAGATGATGTGAAAGAATTTTATTGGGTAAAATGAGACAGTGATATAACTCAGAGACTGTTATACATATTAATAAGTGTGTTCTTTATTTAATAAGTAAGAGTAGTATTCCCCTTAATTGGAGGTATGACAGAAACAGCATTCTAATAATCAAAAGCAACCTAAGACAAAAGGAGCTATCAATAAAAGCAGGAAACATGACAGTCTAAGAGAGGACAAAGAAATGAGTCTACCTAATTTAAAAGTAAAACCCTATGATATTACTCAGTATAAAACCTAAACATACCTATGTTAACTTAGCACATATTTGCTAATCATACCTCTGTGAGACATTATACAACGTTTTAGCAAAACAATGCAATGAGTTGAAATGTAGAATTTTACAGTTTCTTAATGACATGTTGTCACAAGAATAACTAGTAAAACATTGAAGAAAAATTGTTACACTATGGAAATAAAGAGAAAAAATACAAATGACCAAGGAACAGTGATACAAACTACAGCTTTGGTCCTTTTCCTCCTGGCTTTTTACATGGGTGAATCTTATGCACTGAATATTGTTGCCCAAGCTACTTAAGAGTAGTCAATTTTTTTTCAGTGAATGATTGCTAATATCTACCTATTAAAATTATGATTTTACCAAGTTACTTAATTTGTGTGCAAAGTCTTTGTGTGCATTTATGCAGGTAAACAGGTAGAAGCCCTTAAGGAGGAAACACAAACATTCCTTAAAGAATTACAGGAAAACACAATCAAATAGGTAAAGGAATTGAACAAAACCATCCAGGAGATAAAAATGGAAATAGAAACAATAAAGAAATCTTAAAGGAAGATAACCCTGGAGATAGAAAACCTAAGAAAGAGACCAGGAGTCTT
The DNA here is from genome assembly GCA_028551405.1 of Uromys caudimaculatus. Lineage (NCBI taxonomy): Eukaryota > Metazoa > Chordata > Mammalia > Rodentia > Muridae > Uromys > Uromys caudimaculatus. Next base: position 1,415 of record JAPYYD010003086.1, read on the forward strand.
AGATGTAAGCATCACCAACAGAATAAAAGAGATAGAAGAGAGAACCTCACATGTAGAAGATACCATAGAAAACTTTGACGCAACAGTCAAAGAAAATGAAAATGCAAAAATCTCCTGTACTGGCTATTTTGTGTGTCAACTTGAAATAGGAAATTGTTGATTTCTATGTTTTTCAACCTCTCCCTGAGCTCAGCTTTTCTACTGGTGTAAGCTACTTGTAGCAGTACTTCATTCCGCTATTTGTGCTGCCCTTCCAATCTTACTTCACCCTTGAAACTATCTCCTACCATCCTATGAAACTCCTGTATGCTTTCCTGTAAAATGGGCTGTGGAGATAAGTTTCAAGATACATTGTGTCTATTTCCTTGGTCAGAATTACTTCAGGTAACAGAGAGTGAAAGAGTAATTTACCTGGAATACTCTGCTTCTCCCTTTGCAGTGCCTACACTTTCTGACACAACCATTTAAGCCTTCTTTGGTAACTGTTATTGAAACCCTTTCATTGCAAGAGGATCCTCAGTATGGCTGTTCCTTCCCCAACCTACCTGAGTATCAAACTATCTTTCACCCACCTCACTATCTGCAATGAGTGTCCTGAAGCAAACATCTCTGGCCAATAAAGACAGGAAGAACTCTGAATATTTTTGAGGTTGATAGAAGAAGGTATCTGCTGACAAGATGGAAGCAGAATGACAAGGATGTTTATAGTGCAGATAAACTCATCCATGTCGTTGGCTTTTTTGTCCTGCTCTCCTGTGCACTGATGAAATAAGTCAAGTTTACTAAGCACTTACATTTATTTTTCTATAATAGGAACCTCCATGCCTTTTTAAAGTAATATAACATTAAGTATGAAGTAGATTTCATAATGCATGTTGACAAGAGTCTAGCTTGTGTCAGTAAGAACAAATTAGGGAAATTTGATGCAAACAAAAGTGACATTTATAGGTAAGTGTGGGTATATGCATTTGTATGTGTTTGTTTTTTCTTTTTTTATTGGATATTTTATTTATTTACATTTCAAATGTTATCCCCATTTCCAGGTTCCCCCTCAAAACTCCTTATCTCCTTCTTCTCTCCCTGCTTCTATGAGGATGTTCCCCACCACCCACCCCTGCCACCCTGTGCATGGATTCCCCTACACTGGGGCATTCATCAAGCTTTCACAGGACCAAGGGCCTCTTCTCCCATTGATGCCTGTCAAGGCCATCCTCTGCTGCATATCAGGTTGGAGTCATGGGTCTCTCCATGTGTACTCTTTGGTTGGTGGCTTATTCTCTGGGAGCTCTGGGGATTCTGGTTGGTTGCTATTGTTGTTCTTCCTATGAGGTTACAAACTTCTTCAGCTCCTTCAGTCCTTTCTCTAACTCCTCCATTGGGAAACCCTGCTCAGTCCAATGGTTGTCTGTGAGCATCCACCTCTGTATTTGTCAGGCTCTGGCAGAGCTTCTCAGTAGACAGCTATATCAGTCTCCTTTCAGTAAGCACTTCTTGGAGTCCACAATAGTGTCTGGGTTTGGTGATTGCCTACAGAATGGATCCCCAGATGGGGGAGTCCCTGGATGGCCTTTCCTTCAGTGTCTGGATGGCCTTTCCTTCAGTCTCTGCTCTACACTTTGTCTCTGTCTTTGCTCCTGTGAGCATTTTGTTCCCCTTTCTAAGAAGGGCTGAAGCACCCTGTGTTTGTTACTGTTTGAGCATGCAAGTCTTCATTCAAATTGAGATTTAAAACATGAATTATTTATATTATTGAGATTTGGGAAATAATACAACATTACTATATGGCATAGTTTGGAGGAATGTCATTGAGTGACATATACACAGCTGACATTATAGACCTCACTTCCAAGTATTAAAAAACTCATAAGAATAAGAAGACCATATTAGAAAAAGACACTTTATTATCTCCTATACAGGAAATTATTTAATAATGCTTTATCCAAAAGGTAAAGAGATTATTTAGACAAGAGAAAATTGCAAATGCACTAAGATTTCTTTGCATGTCAGGACATTAGATTTCAGTGTTTCCTTCCTCTATGACCAGACGCTCATACATATCTCCTATGTATGAAGTGCACATTGTGAAGAAGGTTCAGCTTGATATTGCATGTGTTCATTATCAGAATGGCAATTTTCATGAAGCAGGTATAACTCATACTTTTATGAGCTCATTAAGTAATATTCATCAGGAATGATTGATGTTGAGACATTGCCCTAAGGAGAATGAGTGACATCATTCACAGTTGTTTTCATTTTGAAATTCGTAATTAGAAATTTGGGAAATAGATTCATAGGATTTGTGAACTGCATGGACTTGGTCAAGAGAAGAAGTTCTTTTCAGTAGATCAACTCCTCCATGCTCTGGCCATCTCCAGAATCACTGTCTTCTAATGATGATTATATAAGAATTCCTAAAATTGCCGGGCAGTGGTGGTGCACGCCTTTAATCCCAGCACTTGGGAGGCAGAGGCAGAGGCAGGCAGATTTCTGAGTTCAAGATCAGCCTGGTCTACAGAGAGAGTTCCAGGACAGCCAGGGCTACACAGAGAAACCCTGTCTCGGTAAAAACCAAAAAAAAAAAAAAGAAGAATTCCTAAAATTATATTAATAATTATTAATTTGGAGTAACAGATCTCAGACACTGAGGGCCATGTAAGATAGATACCTTTATATTATATGCTGAAACATTCAAGGTATAGCCATGTGATATTATCCAAAATTTACACTTATTTAACAACAGAATATATATGAGAAGAGACACAAGTCCACATCTGGAGGACTTTCAATAGCTATTGGAATTGAGAATATTGGATGAGGAGCAAAAGAGTCTTTTTGTCTCATCTGAATTGTGAAACCTTTTGATGTCAGATGCTCACTGGAAATGTGACTCATGTCTATAACAAGGAAGACTTTTTTGTTTGTTTTAATTTATTTTCCTAATACTGAATATATAAGTGAAAAAGAGACACTGGTTTATCACATTCTGCATTGCATTGTGATTATAGTATAATATTACTAGTTTTAACATTTTTAGATTTAGCACTTCTATCTAGAAGCTCACAAGAAAACAATACACAACCGATGGTCTTTATCACTTAGTTCCCAGGGCAGCATCTTTTATATTGTTCCTTTTATTGATAATTGTCTTTTCTATACAAAATACTATGATTATGGTTTCTCATGGAACTTGGTGGCCTCTTGTGTAATGTGTGGAATGAGATAAAAGGTACTGATATATCATTGAAGTAAGTTAAGTTGTAAGAATGAAATATACAAACCTATACAAGGAATGCTGTATTTATATCATTTCCACTAGCCCTCTACTTTTTAACTCTTCTTCTAATTTCCTTTTAACTTTAAGACATTTTTTAGCGATTATAACTCACACACACACACACACACACACACACACCCTACTGAGTCCATTTAATTTTGCTTGCATATATACACATTTAGGGTTCAACAGAATTGGATAACTAACCAGAATTCTAAAAATATTGGAAAATTTATACTAAATAAGTATATGTGGTACAAAGAAAAATAGGAACAACAATGATTTCTTGAAACAAGCTAACAGTTTAACATAATGCATAAAATAGCTCATGAAGTTATTATGTAGAAGATAAATATTTGTGTTATTTATGCAAGGCCTTCATGATTCTGAAGAATGTTAATCATAATTTGAATAATTCCATACTTTTTACAAAGATAATATTAAAAGAATTCTATAGACAGGTTTTCTTATATATTTTGTCATGTCCACAAACTAATCTCTAACTTAATAGGCTGAGATAAAATGCTTTCTAGAAATTTCTTTACACATTGTCCAATTTTGAAAGCAATAGAAAGCATAAAGTGCTACAAACTCTGCTACTGGTCACACCACGTCTCTTAAATTGGTTGAAGGACTTCAAGGTTTCTGTTCTTTCAGCCAGAACCTTGCCCTCACCTGTATCTTTGTCAACACAAAGGCCTGTTTGGTCCTTTTATTTCCCCATAGCAAGATATAAGAATGGCTTGAAGGATACAAGGTTACAATAACCTGGCATACCACGTGAACTGGTTCATCTAGAGACTTTGTATGATTATAACCTGATATGATTAGAGACAGAATAAACATGGACAATAACAACAGAAAGGAGATCACAGCTTGCAAAGCCTTGATGTAGGCTGAAGCACTTGGGTTGTGAGTTCCTTTTCCATAAAGCCTTATTGTCCTGAGGTGTTTACACAGGGAATAGATTAACAGCAGAAAACAGATCATGGATATGGTGAAGGGAATGACATTGTCTAGAGTGAAAGTCATCAGAGCTGTAAGGTTCATGAAATGAGTCCGTTTGGTCTTCCCAGTCAGGTTGCCTCCGTGTCCTTTCATTTGGCTTGTCCCACATATGGTTACCATCATAAGATTGGGAAATAAAAGCACCAAACTCACCAAAAGTACAACAATAAGGACGCTCTTAATTTTTCCCTTAAGGCCAAGAAAAATATGATTAGAGAAAGTGCCTAACTTCAACAAATATAGTATGCTGAGTATAGTTGCAAGCCATGTACTAAAATGGTTGGTTACTGCCCAGCCAACACAAATACTAAATCTTACTGGCAAGGACAGAGCTAGATGAAACACAGTTGAGCACCAATTCATAAATATTATCCAAAGCAAGCCAACCCTGAAGAAGGCCAGAGCAATGAGAATTCGATCAGCTAAGGAGATTTTTCTTTTCTTGATACAGTCAGTGCAGTTTACCAGAGCAATGAAGACATTGGCAAAGGTTCCAAGAACAATTTCTACTGGCATTTCAATGACTACAATACATACCAAGAAACTCATCATGTCTGAACAAATTGTTTTGAAAAAAGGAAGAATGAAATGTACCTCTTGTGCCACTAGCTGTGATTTCATGAACACTCTGATTCATGTGGTCTTCATTTATGGTCAGTGAAGACCTTGTTTTGTGGAAATCCCATGGCCATTTTCTAGTGGGAAAGCAACCCTGTGTGCTGGTGGATGAATTTGATATAGGTTTTATAGAAACAAGAATACTGAAAAAACAGTTCAAATGGATTTTTATTTATACAGCCTTCTAAGAACTACTGTATTTCAGAGTTGTGGTTAGAGTAAAGATACATTCTCATTTGCAAGCATGCAAATAAACATTATATGCTTTTAGGTTAAAAAGAATTTTCTCCTGCTTAAGCTCCCCCATAATTTGTACCTATCCTTTTAACTGATTTGTTATTAAAATTTTTAAAATTCAGTATATATAATATGCAATGAGTTTATAAATCATGTGCTCTATCTTGGTTTTATATAGAGAGAATGTTATTTGCCAGATTTATGTATTTAAAAAAATCCCAAAATGTCCTAAGAAAATTGTCAAAGACTTTGCGCAAGATGCGAAGAAGGCAAATAGTTCATCATCTGATGACTGATACAAACACCTATGCATATTTTTTCTTACAAAGCTGAGAGGAGCTTGTGGGCACATTGCTTGTGTGTATTCACACATATACCCATATCTCTTATGCATCTCTTATACATAGAATAATCGTTGTCCTGTGACCACCTAAATTGAAGACTATTTTAAACTATATTATGTCCTTTTTTCATTTAAAGCAGCCATTTATTGTACTTCAGCCATTTGGTCCATGATAAACTTTTTTCATAAATATAAATATATATATATATATTTATATATATGAAAATTAGACATTTCTATAGATATTATTATGGGTATAATTCCCAGACTCCATGGAAGCAAGAGGCTCCCAGGAGCCAATGGCAATGACTTTGGCCAAAATACCCAAAACCGGGGGATACAACCTATAAAAACCACCTCCTGTAGATGGTCATGGCCCCGCAGTTGAGGGACTGGGCCTCACACGCATATCAAAAATTTTAATCCAGAAACATTTCTGTCCAAAGTAAAGACAGGAACAGAAAATGGAACCGAGACTGAAGGAAAGGCCACCCAGAGACTGCCCCAACAGGGATATATTCCATCTGCAGACAAAAATCCCCACACTATTGCTGATGCCAAGAAGTCTGTGCTAACAGGGTGCTTATATGGCTGTTACCTGAGAGGTTCTATCAGCACCTGACCAGTGCAGATGCAGATACTCAAAAGCATCAGAGTTGGTTGGGCACTAAGCCTGGGGACCCCAGTGGAAGAACTAGGGGAAGGGCTGAAGGAGCTGAAGGGAATTGCAACCCCATAAAAGAACAATATCAACAAACGGAATCACTCAACCTCCCAGGGACTAACTCACCAACCAAAGAGTGTACATGGAGGGAGCAAGAGTCCAGACCCAGATGGAACAGTGGATGGCCTTACCTAAGGTCAGTGGGAGGACTTGATGTCCCAGCGTAGGGGTATACGAGAGGGACGAGGGGGCAGTGGGTGAATGGGTGGAGGAGCACCTTCATAGAGGCAAGGGAGAGGGGGATGAGATGAGGGGTTGTGGAGGGGCAACCAGGAAGAGGGATATCATTTGAAATGTAAATAAATAAAATGATTAATAGAAATAAACAAATAAATAAATAAATAAATATCATGGCATTCAAATAATCAATATTTTTCTAAGCATTTCTTTGACATTTTGTAAATTTATTTTATACTTTTCTGTATATGAGTGCTTTGTGTACATGTATGTCCATGTACCACATGAGTGGCTAGTGCTTGTAAGGATGTGAGAGCCTCCATATGGGTGCTAATAATCAAACCTGAGTCCTTGACAAGAGCAACAAATGCTTGTAATCACTGAGCCGACTTTCCAGTCCCAACGGTTTTCCAAATATTTATCAAAATATTTATTGGTTACTGTGAAGTTAACATTTTATATATAAATGTACAGTTTTTATGTAATTTATTTTTATGATTTTATTTTTTGGATTAATAATGTTAAAGAAGTTTAAGTTACGAGTTTTATTTTCAGTATTTTATGATATAATTGACTTTAGAGAATGCTATGGGAGTCACACTATGAAGATAGAAATCAAGGCCCTTGTTTTTACATAGCTATGATATGGATTCTCTCACAACTGCTTGCTGCTTCAGTACAATTATCAGTAAATTGTGAACTAAAATAGTATCATCTTCATTTCATCAATACTGACACCACATCCCAAGGGGAAAAGAAACAAAATCTTAAAATATTTTTCTTAGAAAATGCTGTTGGAGAACATTTTTATATAAGAAAGAAAATAATAAAAGTAATTATCTTCCCAATATACAAATCAGAAGTGATATATTTGCTTTGAAGAATGAGTTTATGTTCTTTATTAGGCATGTTTTCTTTTATAAGGTTTAGTATTACTAACCTAAAATTTTAAAGCTTCTTGTTATGGTATACTACAGGTGGAGTAATACTATTCCTTCATATAACATAGAAATATAAATGTGTTTGGTCAAGTAAAAGGAATAAGAATTTTAAAATATCTTCAATAGGTGTCGAATGTAATAATGCACACCCGTATACCAACACTTGAAAGGCAGAGATCATTATAAGTCTGCTTAACTGAACAGTAACTCCCATGTCACTAAAGGATACTCAAATAGGAGGAGAGAGAGAGAGAGAGATTCAGAGATAGATATAGACAGAGAGACATAAACACAGACAGAATGAATGAATCAGAAATACTCCCAACTCTCGAGTTTTAGTAAATATCATTTTAAAAGAAAAAAAATTTCCCTCACCTTTTACATTATTTTAAATGATCATTTTTTGTTTTTTGTTTTTCATTTGTGTTTATGTGCCCTTGTTTTCCTCAACTATATTCTGTCTATAAAACTAATACCCACTCTCAGAGCATCAGAATACATATTTAATTTTGCAGAAGAATAAAGAGACATTCAAAATTAGATTTGAAAATAAAACCAATTCAATCATTTAAACGGGTTGCAATATTGTCTCTGTATCATGGAACTACAATGAGGTAGAATCCAGGGCCAGGTTTAAAACTTGTATTCTAGTCAAATCTGTTTCTAAAGTTCTGACTCACAATCTTGGAGTGAAATGCAGAAGATAGAGAAATAGAATTGTTTCAAGGATCTTTCCTTTTCCCAGCTCTTGCAGTTCTCAGGGGAGAAAGACACAAATCACAGAAGCACAATGACTGTGCTTCTGGCTATTAGTAAAATGTCACTATGATTTAATCAATTTCTAATGTAGATTTGATGCCTAATGTAAGAGGAATCAGTGTTTTGTTACGTGGGATTTTTTTGTTTTGTTTTGTTTTATTGTTGTTGATTGGTTGTTTGGATGTTTGCCTGGTTGGTTTGGTTTTTTGTTTTTGTTTTTGTTTTTGTTTTCATTTTCTTTTTCTAGACAGGGTTTCTCTGTATAGCCTTGGCTTTCCTAGAACTCACCCTATAGACTTGAACCCAGAGAACTCCCTGCCACTACCTCCCAAATGCTGAGGTCAAGGCTTGTGTCCATGGTTCTCAAGTTTTTAATTTCAACTGAGTCAGACAATTTCAGGCAGCAGGAACTGATCTCTGACTTTAGAGAACGAGAACGACATGGGGATACTTTAGCCTCCTGTCCTGATGTTATGAGAATTACTGAGATGGCTTTCTCTTAAGTCATCTGTCTAAATTTTGTCCTGACTTCTTCAATGCAATATTGTCATTAAGGTCCACAGCAAAAATTACATATAGAGTTGTCCTCTAGCCTGTGGGGTCAACTCATGACAGGGGAATAGTTTACCTACATACTTTTATTATTGAGCATGTTTCTGACATTGATCAACAATAATGAGACTTAAAGAAACTGTCAAAGTCATAACCAAATTACTTCCATAAAGTTTCTATAATAAAAAGGATTGGTTTTATTTCCATTTTTATTTATTAGTAGACATTGTCTGATAAGCACACATCATAATGTCTCTTTTCTGACGTATTTATTATCTATTATCAAAACAAATCACTCCTTCAACAAGGTAGCTTTAAGCAACAAGATTGAGGTACAGCTTAACTAAATACAACGACCTCCATTTATTTTTAAAAGCTTTCAAATTCCCTGCAGTTATTTTGGGGAAAAAGTGGAGGTTAAATTACTTTGAAGTTCACTTGGGCACTGGCACTTTTCAGATCTTCACTGGATATTAGCCAGAGAACCCATGTCTTGTTCCATAGCCCATTCCTCTTTAAAGGCTCTCAATTTCTCCATAGAAATCTGATCATCTTTAGAGAAACTGAAATTTATTAAAGAGTGAAGACCTTTCAGGCTAAGGAAACACCCAAATCTAGCACAGCCTGAAGTGAAATCCCTATACAATAGTTCTGTTCCATTAGAGACAAATTAAAGGAAACCAAGAGGCACTCTCATTCCAGATCTTCTACACTCACTGAGAGAGAAAAACTACCATTCAAATGTCAACCTTCAGGGGTTTTTTGGCATTATAGATGAAAATATTCACTTGGTTTCTGTCAAACAGAAACTAAGGAATATGCAGATTCTTTCATATCTGTATCTGTATCTGTGTGGATATTGATCTATGGCAGATTTGTAAAGACTGTATTATGTGTTTCTGCTAATAGAGGAATCATAGCCATTTAGATTTTTTTAATTCTGTAAAAAAAAGGTTTAAATAAGTTTTCTTTGCTAAATTTGATGGATGATTTTCTCTTGTGTAATCTGATATGCCAGTTTGCTTAAAAATCTTCCAACAAATTATGATCATTAAATTTAAGGGACACAATAGTGTGGTTAAAAATATGTTTCTCTTAGGAAAATGTGGGCCAAAAATTTTGTTGCATCTTTTCATATACATTTATCCATAAAATTGTCAGATCTTTATAACAGCATAGGCCCTGAGGGTAGAATTTTTCTTTAACTTATTTTGAAATTTGAAATTTAAATTTTATATATGGTTTACAATCAGAGTGAATCACTGGATTATTTTGATTTGCTCTGTTTTAATCAGTCAGATAGAGTTTACATTCTGTTAAAGAATTTGTATCAGTTAGTTTAAATATTAGAGATACTTTGTCAAAACAGCTGGCAAACAGAAAATATACATTTAGAAATCAAAATTTCCACTAGTTTTATTTCTCCAGTGAACTGTTAAAGCAAATATGTGAAGTGAATCTCCAGGGCGGGGGTATCAACCTTTCCTAGAATAAGTGTGCCTTCCTGGGTGGGAGCAGAAATCTGGTGAAAGGCTTTCTTTTCTTTTCTTTTTTTCCCCATTCCTGAAAGTTGCAGATCCACAAAAACTGAACAAAAATTTGGCAAGTAAATAACACATAAACACACATTCTATATATGTATATACAATGCTATATAGATATGTATTTATTATATCATAAACTACAGTAGGTAACTTTAAAGACGTCTCCCTTATTTGTACAATGAGATGAATGTCTCTCTCTAAAGACTGCAGTATACGTTCGTTTCCAGGTTATTTAACAGTGTGCTATGGTTTTATATCTTGACTCACCATGTCCATCGTTCTGTTCGGGAGTATCTGTGTCTGAGTACACCATCTTCCCACTGTGCGGTGTTGCTGCTGAACTCAATGCACTTTCCCCATAAGTGGGGCACTGGCTTCAAACAATTCAGTTCAGTACCGCTCCTTTCTGTCTCCTCCTTCCTTGGTTAGTAGGTGGTAGTGCAGTTATGGAAACCGGCACATTGCATTGATGCCATTGGTAGTTCCGTGGAAGTTATGTAGGATGCACATGGATTCTTTGATAATATTTTCTTTTGCTTTACTGCCTTTATGAATATCAACTGTAAATGTATACCCCTTACATAGTATTCTTAATTTTGGTAGTGTTTGTCTAGGTCAATTTAATTATTGAGAACACCCCCCAGAGCAAGTGCATCCTAGATACAATCCTGAAACACACCTTCCATATAATGAATGACTATTATACACAAGGAAATATTGCTGCTTGTTCTTTTGTTTTGTGCCTCCCCCCCCCCCCATTTTGGGGTATTTTGTTCTAAACAATTATTTGTAAAAATTAAAACTAATATCAAGATAAAAAAAAAAAAAAAAAAGCAAAAAAAAGAAAGATGTTGCCTGTCACGCTCATGCCATTGAGATTCACAGTCTAATGTGAAATTCTATCATCGTTTGGTTAATAGTCATGTGTTAAAGTTCATTTCCTTATTTATTTGACTAACCTCAAACAAAAAAGGATGGCAATGTGGCATACAGCTATTTCAATGCTGGTTTATTTTTCCTAAAACAGAACAAATTGCCCCTATTTGTGAATTTAATGTTTCACTTTCTTCATCTTTCAAGGTTCAAGCTTCAGTGGAACATAAAATCTCATTACTAGCATGAAGAAGAAGCATACTGTCTTGCACTTTACTGCTGTACTTTTGCCAACCCATGCAAAATTTTTGGGTTCTTGGTGCCAGCTAGTAAAATTTTGAAACCCAGTATCTGGGTCACAATGGAAAAATTTAAATTTGCAGGAGGATCATCGGAACTTTGCCTAATTAACCTATCAATGTTGTTCCATGGTTTAAAAATATTTTATTTGTTACTAGAATTTAATATATTATATTTTATTTTGATACTATGTATCCCTTTCCCCCAAGTCATCCAAGATCAACCCCCATTTTTAACCTATCTAACTTTGCATTATCATATTTTTCTTAAACTTAAAATTATCAAGTCCATAGTGTGTTTTCCATAAACAGTTGGGGGTGACCAATCACTTTCAGATTGGATTTAAGTCCTGTTATGTGACCCTACTCCTAGAGGGAATGGCAGGAAAACATCTACTAACCCCAAAATGGAACTGGTGACAGTTTGCAGTTCCAAATTCTGACTTGGTAACCCAATGAGTTTTTATTGTGTTTACTAACGGGAATATGAATGAGGGGATACTGATAGGAACATAAGTGACTCAAGACAGCTGTATCAGGAAAAACTCACCATAGCAGGGGTCATGCGAGCTGGAGACTTAGAGTGCTTTGTAAAACCTGCAGGACCCGCAGCTCGGCAAGTTGAAGGGATTCCTTCCCAGGTGATTCAGCTGTCCCAAGCCTGTTGCAATTGGATCAGCTGGTCAGAGAGTCTATTAATATCATAAAATAAATACTGATAGAAATATATACATCAAGTTATTATTATGGCATACTTACTTGGCATGGAGAAAAATTAAAAATGTAGTTGATTAAACCTTTTTGTGAATATTTGAATTTTCTGTAATCAGTTCATCAAGCATTCATAAATAAAAATTAAAGTAATATACAATTAATTATAGATAAACCAGGTATATTAAGAAAGGCTTTGGAATAGTTGAGGGCACAAACAGCAAAGTGTATAATTTCCAATACACTGTATTCTGAATTTGGAAAAATTCAAGCAGACTTTTAATTTTATTTTGTAGATGAAATGTGAGACTAATGCTGCATGTCATTCTTGTTTAGAAAGACTCTCTCTCCAGGACCTGTTGTTGGTCAGATGGAAACTGCAGTGATTCCAAGGCAGAATGAAAGTTATCAGGAAGAACTCCATGTAGGTGAGTGTAATTCCTGCTATAAATCCAAGTCCTGAGACTTTCCTGAAAGCCCATGAAGTCTCACTATCAGTACCCATTCCACACAGCTCCACCCCTTGTCCTGTTTCTATTTGTTTCTCTTCATGCTTGAGCTCATTTCGCTACCTAGAAGGTTCCAAGTCACAGGGAACATCCTGCCTCTACATTGAAGGTATGTGTGTTGTTTCATTCTTAGATGTTTCCTTGACATGTGCTGCACCAGCCTGTTACCATCTACACTACATTTGGCAACCATTCACAAATTTAGTTCATTAGGTCCTCTATTGCTCTTTAGATGCAGAATTATCAGTGTCTCAGATTGCTCATTCATCATCTATCCCAGCATCTATGACATCTTGCAAGTCCTTTGGTGACAATCAGTTACATTTACAATGCAGGCAATGGAGGTAGTTGATTGGAGTTGGATACAGTCTGATGGTGTTTCTTTCTAATGAAAGGAGAGGCCAGGAATAAGGAGTTATCTTGCTTTGTAGATTAGCTAATCCCCATCCTCACTATACACAGTACAACAAGAGTTTCCATCTTAAATTCAGGGATAGAGAAGACCTATGGCATCAGGTAACACGTAAAGCATATCAAAACCATGGCCTGACCAACTTGACACTATTATGAATGATCTATATGCA